>RJWT010041780.1:0-12258 GCA_004365215.1 Cuniculus paca
AATAAATAGAACAGCGTGGATTTAGAATAAAGATTGTAACAGTTTCTCTTTCGTTGCTTGATCATATTCACCAGACAGTTTCCCGGCAGACTTCAAACTAACTTTTGAAGATGTTTTCAATAGACTAAAATAATGAGCAATATTTCCAGCCACCTACACTCTCAGCCTTTAGAAGTTTAAGAAGCTCAGAGGTTCACAAGTCTGGTTTCACTTTTAAAATGTCACAAATTTACTTTTGTGTGCTCATATGTATGTTTTTCTATAATGGTTTACTCAAATTTGTACACACCCTATATAGGGTTTTATGATTTTCAATGAGATACTATAAATACATGATGTAATCTAAAACACAGTGGAAGTGTAAATTTAAAAAATCATCACAGCAAATTAAGCATTGTCATTAGTTCCCTTCCAGATTAAGCCCCCCCACACACACACCACCTCAAACACTTATTCCACCATTCTTGTCACTTTCTGCAGCAGTTTTGGAATTTGTCTTTCATGAATGTCTTTACTTACACTATCATGGCTGCCTTAAAACCTTGAATTGATTCAAAAGGCTTATTTTTGTTTTCTTTTCACACGTGTTGGTTCAATTTATTTTACTTAAGAGAATGGTCTCAAGGTGCACCCATTTAGCTAGAAATGTCTCAAGCTTATCCTTCCTTACGACAGAGTAGTACTCCATTGTATTAAAACAAGATATCTTCTTTATTCATTCATCAGTTGATTGGCATTTGGGCTGTTTTCAAGATTTAGTTATTACAAACTATGCTGCTATAAACATGGGTGTGCATATATCTCTGTGTTATAATGCTTTTAATTCTCAAAAGCCTTACTTTTCATGGTCTTTTTCTACTTTGCCAAAGACCTAGAACTTTCATGGCACCAGATCCAGTGAATAAGGTGAAGACACACTATAATATTTTTAAGAGCTTGACTTTTCATTGCATAGCAATGGATGGCAGGATTCACCATATTGATCATATCTGGTAAAATTGCTCACTCATGAAAGAGGACTTTCAGAGCTGCTTCAGAATGTAGCAATAGCATTGGAATAATAATACTAACTTGTCTTTTACTGAATACATTTTTATTAAACGTTCACCATATATTTCACTCATATCATTTATTTAGCTAAAATTTACTTGTTTCATATAACATTATTTCAGATATATATATATATATATATATATATATATATATATTCGTGTGCTTGTTTAATTTTTTTTTGTTTGTTTTTGTTTTTAGAGACAGAGTCTCACTTTGTACTCCAGGGTGACCTCAAACTCTATGCAATATTCCTACCTCAGGCTCCCGAGTGCTGGGATTACAGGCATGTGCCATCACACCTGGCTTACATGTAATTTTAATCCTTGTTTATTTTTAAAAATGGAGTTCAGCATGGAAATATACGTAATGATAATACATAAGTTATAAATGTAAGACTTTATTAACATTTATAAAATTAACAGTGAATATATCTACCATTCAGATCAAGATACAGGCATTACAGGAATCCCTGAAGTCTCCCTGTTGTCTGGTACCAATGATTTCTTCCTTCCAAAGATAACCACTTTTATCATCTATCACAATGAATTGAATTTCCCTGATTTTTTAAAAAATATTTTTAATTCGCGAATAATGTGTTTGAGGTTATGCTGCATAATATTAAGTTTTAATACATGTATGTATTGTAAAATGGTCAAATCAAGCTAATTAGCAGAACCATCTCTCAAATATTTACCAATTTTTATGATGATAAAATCCTCTCTTTTTGCAATTTTTAAATATACGATACATTGTTATTAACTGTAGTCATGATGCAATGCAACAGAATACCAGGACTTATTCCTTCTAACTCAAATTTTGTTCCCTTTGACGAATATCTCCCTCTTTCCTGTCCACTCTCTGACAGCCTCTGGTAATGAATATACCACTCTACTTCCACAAGTACAACATTTTTTTTAAAATTCCATGTGTAAGTGAGATATGTGAGGTATTTGTTTTTTGGGTATAGCTTATTTTACTTAACATAATATCTTCCAGATTCATTCATGTTTTTGCAAATAACAGAATTTCCTTTTTCAAAGCCAAATAGTATTTAATGTATGTGTACGAGTGTTTAAATCAATGCATCTATTGATGGACACTTTTAGGCTGATTCCATATCTTCCCTATAGTGAATAATGCTGCAATGAATAGAGAAATGCAAATATCTCTTAATTACCTGCTTTTAATCTTCTATGACCAGATTGGTTTTCCCTGCTTTAAACACTTATATAGTCAAAAAAATACGATCCATACATTTTTTTAGTTTCTTTCACTCAAATTATGTCTGTGAAATCCATGCATGCTATGCATGTACCATTAGTCCAGTAATTTTTTCTAGATAGGATCAATTTCTATGAATACAGCCATGTATCTTCATCACTTTTACTGTTGAAGAATATGATAGTTTTCTTTTTTCTAATTTTGATTGTTATGGGAAATGGTGGACTGCGTTGTTCCAATCTTTTAATGCACATATCTGGTGGCATTGTCTTTGAGAAAATACCTAAATATGGAATTTATGTGCTATACAGTATGCACAGATTTTTCTTTAGTACATTTTATTGATGTGTTTTCAAGATAGTTTTGTTAATTTTTCACTTCCTAAGATGTGTAGGAAAGTTCCAATCATAGATCCCTTTTGTCAATGCTAAATGTCTTCATTTCTTTTTGTAAAATTTTTATTGTTGTCATCATAATAGTTATGTAATTGTTTTGTTTTGTGGTTTTAAAATTTTGATTTACAATGATAAACATCCATTCACACATTTATTCAACATTTTTTATTTGGTGCAACATCTTTTCAAATATTTTGTTAATCTTGTTATAATTGTTTTAATTGATTTGTGTGAGTTCTTCATATATGCTGGATAGTAGTACTTCTTACATATACACATGTATCACTGAACACTCTCTGATGCAGTTTTTAAGTCTTTAGTGATGCCTTTGGATGAACGTATCTTTTTTTTTCTGGTAGTGGGGACTGAACCCATGGTCTTCATATAAACCTACATCTCCACTCCTTTATCAGTTTTTATTTTGAGACAGGTCTCTATATCTCTAAATTGCCCTTTGCTGGGCTTGAGATCCTCCTCCCTCCAACTCCCAGAGTGCTGGGATTAAAGACATGTGCTACTATGTCTGAATGAATAAAATGTCTTTTTCATTTATCTGTTTATTTGTTTTGTTTTTTCTTTTCTAGTGCAGGGAATCAAACTCAGGACCTTTCACTTGCCAGGCAGGCGCTGTGCCACTGAGCTACAACCCCAGCCCCAAAATGTCTTGTTTTAATGAAGACAAAATATCAGTATTTTCCTTTAGTGTTTTTTATGCTATCCTTAATCACATCTGTAACATGGTCATGAAACTATTCTCTTATGCCATCTAGAATTTTTGCTTTTACTTTCATATCTTTTATATTTAAGTCTAAATTCTAGTCTTCCACAACATAGACGCTATACCATTTATTGGAAGACAATGTGTTCCTGCTGAATTTTACCTTTGCAGGATTTCAGGTGACCATATATGTGTAAGTCTATTTCTAGAGTCTCAGATCTGTTTCACTGGTCTATTTGTCTTTAATCACACAAAACCCACACCATTTGAAATTAACAACAATAATCAGTAATATTTATATATTAAACCTTTCAAGATTGTCTTGGTTAATGTTGACTCTTTACATGTCCACATAAATTTTAAAATCCAGACAAATACACCCCTCATACAATTAACTGAGATCTCATTTGTCTACTGAGGGGAAAAAAGAATATTAACTATGGAAGTGTTCCTGACAGATGTATTAGCAGAATACTATAAAAGTCTGAAATTTTAAAAAACTGAGTAGTACTTAGATATATTTCTTGAAATTCTTTATGGTTCACTTTTTATGGAAATTAGTAGTGTAATACTCAAAAGCTTTTCTTAAAGGTGCTTTCCCACATAAACTGTAGTGTAAACATGCACATAATCAGAAATATGTAATTCTGTAGTTGCGGAATGCTTATATGTTTTGTTCAATACATCTTTCATGGAGATGACAATTAATATATTACTTCACCAGTCAATATTTTAAATGTTGAAATAAAAATAAGAAATGTGAGAAAGATCAATTTGGGAGATTTCAAGCTTTGTAACTTTGAATCTGTCCCTTCATAAGTACGGTATATTTTCAGTTACACAAATTTTCTTTGATTCCTCTTATTCATAATGTCTCTGCTTAAAGGTTTGACTATATTTTATGTATTTATAAGTATTTGATGTTTATTGATGGTATTTTATTTATTTGTCAATTACTTTGTTATACTGGAGATTGAACACATAGCATAACTGAACTACATCCCAACTCTTTTCAATTTTGTTTTTAATTTTGACACAGCATCTTACTACATTGTGAAACAACCTGGGGTTGGACTTCAAGTTGTGGTACTCCTGTCTCAGCCTTCCAGAATGCTGATTATAGATGTATGCCACCACACCTGCCTAAACTGTTGATATTTTTTAAAATAAAATTTTCTAATTGTCTATGTCTGAGATAAACAGTTCACATTGGAATATTAACACTGTATCCACAATTTCATTAAATGTAGTGTTTAATTCTAATAGCTCATTTGAGATTCTTTGAATTTTCTATGCACATTTAGTCTGTAGATAATAGCAGCCTTTTTCTGTATGACAAATTAATTTTATTGATTTATTACATTATTGTTTGCTATACATTATGTGTAGATACATTTTATCAGAATGAGGAAGTTCTCTGCAATTCTCGGTTTACCAGGAGAATTGTGTGTGTGTTTGACAGAGACAAAAACTTATTTTTTTCATTAATTTTTCTGCATTTATTTGTGTATGTTATTTTTTTCATTTTTTAAAATCAGGGTGTTAAACTTTTTATTGGTATATTTTAAATGTATGTAGTATGTTTCGATTCTTCTTTTCACTCAATCCCCTCCTCTCTCTTCAACCCTTCTTTCAGTTCTTATTTACAAAGCTTTGTTTCCATTTGTTTTTCTATCCCCTTTTTTTCCTGTTCCCTTCCTTCTTATCCCCTTTACTTCTTCCTGTTCTCCTCCTCATTTAAATGTATTGTTTCCATTTTCCAGTATCCATTCATATTTTGGTCCTTATTTACATGTTCAGTTTCTTACACCAGAGAAACAAATGCAATATTTAAACATGAGTGTCTGATTCATTTCACTAGAGAGTATGGCCTCAAGGTGCATTCATTTACGTATAAATGTCTCAACTTTATCCTTCTTTATGTGAGTTATTCCTCAGACAAAGGATTAATATCTAGAATATATAAGGAACTCAAAGAAATGAAACCTCCCAAATTTAAAAACCCAATCCAAAAATGGGCATCTGAAATGAATATACATTTCTCAGGTGAAGAAGTACAGATGATAAATAAATATATGAAGAAAGTGCAACACCAGTGGTCATTTGAGAGATGCAAGTTAAAACAACATTGAGATTTCACCTCACTCCAGAAACATTGGTCATTATGAAGAAATCAATCAATAACATACCTTTTTAGCAAATTCTAAAATATTCTATTTTTGTACAATATGATTGTATTGATTAGTTCCCAGTTAAAAGACACTAAGATTGTTTTAAATAAAGCTTCATGCTGAAGACTAAAACCAGACACATCTATCACCATGCATTAAACTGAAGTCAAAATGAATCAAAGATCTAAATATTAAAACAAAAACACTAAATCTACTAGAAGAGAAAAGTAGGTAGAAATCTTGAAGACATAGGTATAAGAAAAGAGTTCATGAACAAAACCCAGACTGCATGAGAAATACTTCGAAGAATCAACAACTAGGATCTCATCTTACTAAAAAAAAGCTTTTGCACATCAAAAGAAATCATCAACACAGTGAAAAGACAACCCACAAAGTGGGAAAAAATTTTAGCCAACTGTCCATCAGATAAAGCACTTTTATCTGAACAAAAAACTGAAAGAAATCATACCCCTCAAATTAAGACTCAATCCAAAAGAGGGTATTTGAGATCAATACACACTTCTTAGATGAAGAAATACAAATGGCATATAAATATATGAAAAAATGTTTTAAATTATTGGTCATTCAAGAAATGCAAATTAAAGCAACACTGAGATCCCATCTCACCTCTGAAAGAATAGCTATCATCAAGAAATCAACCAACAATAAATGCTGGCAGGGCTTTTGGGAAAGAAGGAACACTTCTCCACTGTTGGTGGGAGTGTAGATTTGGTACAACAGCTGTGGAAATCAGAATGGAGATTCCTCAAAAAAACTAAGATTAGAGGTCCCAAACCACCCTTCTGGATATCTTTCCAGAAGAATTAAAAGCATCATACGACAGTGATATATGTACACCCATGTTTATAACAGCACAATTTGTAATAGCCAAGTCTTGCCCATAAACCAAGGAATGGATTAAAAAAGATGTGGTATTTTTATACAATGGAGTACTACTCAGCCATCAAGAATGATAAACTTGAAACTTTTACAGGTAAATGGATGCAACTTGAGACCATACTCACAAGTGAAATAAGTCAGACTCACATGTGTAAACATTGTATTGTTTCCATGGTGTGAGAAGCTGAAAGATTAAATAAGATTTAAAAATGAACAATAGATATTGTGAAATGAGAAGAAATTGTTCAAAAGGAAAAAAAGATTTGGGATGGGGGGAAGGGGAAAGGATCAAAGAGAAAAGAGAAAAAATGCAAGTCAGTTATACTATTAGAGTCTTTTAGCTCATTGAAAAGGAAGACTAGTTCAAATACCAATTGAAGAAATTTTAATGCTCATATCTTGTATTCTGAATAATTACTTTAAAGACAATGATATTCAATGTATTAACTATTGTCCTCCTATTGTTTTGAAATTTCTTTACCTTTTTTGCATAAAATAAAGTTTCAATACATCTTACAAATATCCTTATATAGTAATGATTTTATTTCTGTAAATTTAAAAGGAAAAGATTTTGTATATTTTAATAGCTGTTATCAAGTTACTTTTTAAAAATATATCAATACATCACCAGAATGGAATACCAACATTTTTTGTCATGCCCTTTCCAGCACTAAATATCCTTGTTTTTCCTTTCAGCTGACAGACAGGACATGTTAACTCCTTTTGCCTTTTTAGATTATGAGACAGTTGACTTCTTATGCCTTTACTGGTTATTTGCATACTCTCTTTGTGGATTTTGTGTTTATATATTCACCTTTTCTCATTTTATTTTTATTGTTTTTTGTTTGACTTTTCAAAACAATTACTAGACTTTTATTAAAATAAAAACGGTAAACCTTTATGACAAATGTTTGAAATGTTTTTCGTTTATTGTCTTTTTTGTTATTATAATGCCTTTGGCTTTACATAAGTTTTTACTTCTTATGTAAGCTGAAAATGCAGTTTTCTCCTTTAAGTCATCTAGGGTTAGTCCTGTAACTCAAACTGTTACAAACTTACATCTTTTTTAAGTGTTTGTATATTTAAATCTGTAGTCTACTTGGAGTTTAATTTTATACGGTCTAAGGGGAGTCTAAATTCATGAAAATACAATCATACTGTACATACCAATTTTTAGTGACTGTATTAAAATGTCATAATGTATCCATTTCCATTGGTTGGATGCTATTATGTTTTGCCATTTTCACTATCCCTGTGCCAATGCCATACTATTCTGATTAGAGTACTTGATAATTTAGAAAGTAGTATGTCACAACGCTTGTGATTTTTCTGAATTCCTGAAAACTTTTAAACAGGAACTGTGCTGTAATTACTTACAACATTCCAAAACTGTTAGAACTGACATACCTAAAAACTGGGTACTTGGGAAAGTTAAAAGATCAGACTATAAACAACAGATTTTATAATATGCATAACCATGCAGGATGAAGTCTGTTGTGAGTTATCCTAGTGAGAATCCAATCTGAAAGTCACACTGGGTTTAAACTAAGAGAATTCTGCAGTTAGGCCTAGCTACTCTGTTGCATCAAAATAAAGTATCTACAGCCAATTTGGCAACAGAAAATAGAATTGCCAAGTTTTCTTTTCTTTTCAATTTTTTGAGGGATGTTGCAGATGGAACCTAAGGGTTGGACATGCTAGGCAACATAATACTACTGAGCTCCATCACCATTCCGAAACATGTTTTCATTCTAAAGCATTATAATGAGAATGGAAGGGAGTTACTGGAAATATTGTCTTGATGAAGCCATTGGCCCTTTTACCACAATGTGAAAAACATAAAGTTTGAAAAAAAAATAGAGAACAATTGGAAACACCTGAGAGCTTGTGACAATTTTTGACGTTCAGGTGAAAGCACAGAAATAATGTTCATCTGTAGGGATGGAAACCTGGCACTCAGTGTGCAAACTTCCCCAGATAACTCCAACATCTAACCATATTTGAGAATCAGAGTTTTAGAAAAGATGAGAATCAACTTAAATTAAAAACGAAGACAAGAAAATCTTCAGCTGTTGCTAGGTCCTTTGCCAAGTTTCTCTTCTAAAGTTAATTTTTCTTCAGTAGATGATGGATAGGGATTAATCTTACTGGGTTGTTACAGGAAGAAGTGCAGAATAACTTATATGGGGGGATCAGAATACTAACCAAATGAAAGTCACTTGTGAAATTTTTAGAAAATAAAGTCATCTGAGCTGTTTATAGTCCAATCTAATTCTAGACTCAGTGGTGGGAGGAAGGGATGGAGGAGGCAGAGTGAATGTACACACTGAAAGAAGAGTGAGTGGCTTTGGTGAAATTTCCTAAAAAATAATTGTTTTCAGCTGATATTGCCTATGAGGGGTCAATGCATCCACCTTAGGTACGAAAGTGGGGTAACACATGTAAGTGACCCAGATAGTTTAAGTGAGTAACCCTTCTCCCCAGTGTAGTCATCTTATAAATGGCAATGCTAAATCATTCATGACCTCATGTGCTGCTTTTGGCAAGCAGCTCCCTAATTGCTCCTGTTTTTGCATCGATTCTGCGCAGCGTGGAAAACGAGTCTCCAACTTGCTTGTGGATTTATTGACCACGGGTTCCTTCTTCAGCTTTCACCTTCCAGGCCTCGCCCACTCTATTTTAGAGCTAGGAGCTGGGAACAGCACCTGTTCCCCAGTCTCTAATGATAGGCTGGGCATTTTGACGGCGTGAAGTGCCCCCACTTCAACCCACACCCAGGTGTCGGTGTTTCTGTTTTCCACCTCACTCCGCCCTTCCCGCCGCCCCGCATCTCTACCTCCGTGGGTGAGGATCTGGGGAGGAGGGAAAATCCGCCCTCAGATGCTCCAGATCGCCAGCTAGTTACCTGCTTTGGAGAGCAAAAAAGCGGACCGGGCGAATCCACCTGCATGCCAAAGTTTGGGACGTGGGGAAGCTGGGGCACCTAACGTGAGGCTATGACTCAACCGAGGGGTCTGGAGGAGACCTGGGAAGATGCCGCTGGAGACGGATTCACCGACGTCATCAAGAGTCGCGCTGGTAGGACCCCGCTGTTTTGCTTTTTACTGTGGGGGGTTATAAAAGGTACCCTGCTAACTGTCGGCAGAGCCTGTGCCCTGGAAGTTGGCACAGGGTTGAGGAAAGTTGTGCGGCGCCCAGAGGAGGAGCAGCCGCGTGGGAAAGGCATTGCGCCCCCAGGCGACTGGAGGGCGGGGAATCACGCAGGGCGCGTCGCAGGGAGGAGGGGGTGCGACTCTCAGGGGTAGCTGAAACTAGTTGTCCTTTTGGGCCAAGTGGATATAGGTTTGTTGTTTTAATTTTAAAATTACTGGATATCGATTTTATTATGAGATAATAACTCGCAAAAATTAAACACGAAGGAATGACCAAATTGATTCAAAAGAAATATTTTGGCAGTCTTAGGCAAGGCTAAATGAAGTATGCGTAGAACATGACTTGTCAGGGCGTGGTCTGCCTCTTTGAGTTAAGAAATGTGAGAAGTTTGATCTCCCTCACAGAGCTGAAGGAAAGTGTCACAGGGTAGACATGAAAGCTTGCGTGCCTGGAGCAGAGCTGCAAAGTTGAAAATCAGTACAGCAGTAGGAAGGAAAACTTAGGTTTTTGCTGCCACTTCCTATTTCTCTACCTCCCCGCCTACTGCCTGCGCGTGTAAATTTCATTTGTAATTAAGCTGATCTTTGTTAGTCTGGCCTACATGGACAAACGCTTGTAAACCAGGACGGGTCTTTAAGGCTGTAAATGGAAGCAGCTGTTAAGCTTTCCCTAAGGATGAAGTTTCAGCTGTCTGAATCTGCTCCCTCTCACCCTTGGAAACGCACCAAGTGGTGGACAGCAAAATAACAGACTTCCAGATTTCTTTATGTACATTGCAGGATATTGAAGAGGGTAGAGATATAAAGTCAGAGATAAGTCACTGGAAGTGTTTTTCTGAGTTGTGGTAAAAAGGATGATCACAACAGAAAGCAGAAAGGTCTAAGAAATAAAAAAGTTGGGTAAAGAACAGACAAAATTTCAAAAGATGGTAGACTAGGATTTCTCCGGAACTTGAGTGAGGTCTTGTAGTTAAAAATAGTACACATTGGTGAATGAAGCCTGTAAATCACAAAATAATAGGGCCTCTGATAATGTCAGGGAGAAATTACTTGTTTCAAGTTGAAGACCACGCTTTTCCTCACCTCTTTCATATGCTAACGTGTTTCCTAGACCTTAAAAGAGAAGCAGCAAATTTTCTAAAACAAAAGGCCCTTAGTCCAATAAGATTGGCTTTAAGTAGGTACCCTAAAATAATGTGAAAAAAAATTGGGTATTTTCATACATTGGTTTACAATTTCTGTTTATATTGGACAATAACCTTAAAGTTAAAATTATCCGAAACGCGTCAAGATTATCTACTATAAATCTGTTACACAGAATTGTTTTGGAAGAATGGGTTAATTTGGAGATCAATGTTAATGTTTATCATTGTTCCAAACTTAAACTTGGCAATTCAAAGAGGGAAAAAGAAAAGGTCTCATAAATATAGCCTCAAAGCTAAATTTATATAAGTCTGTGTGTTTTGGACACAGAGTGGCTCCATTCTAAAGAAAACTCAGCTTACACTTAAACGTTATTTTGAAGTTCATATTTGATGCTACTTTTGAGTCAAATTTAGGAATGCAGTGATTGTGTTGTTTTATTTTCATCAGTAAAATTAAACTTATTTGAAATCTAAATAATTTAGGATGAGTAACAGTTCCAACGGGCTAGACATTTTTCAAAATCTATATTTTTTTCATAGATCCATTCCCTTAAGAACTTAAAATATGAACTAATATTTACATTGGTTATTTAAATTCTGTATCTTTATGAAACGAAGTTTTTTTCTATTAATTTGTTAATTATGAAGCTTAGAAGGTGGTTATTAATTGTAAATGCTATGTGTAGACAATTACTATTACCAACAAAAAGTGTAATGGTGGTTTGGCTATAGCAATGCCAGACAAAGCTACCCTGAGAAGATGTTATTACATTGTCTATAACTTCCATAGAATCCCTCCCTTTTTTCTCTCCCTCTACCATATTTTAGATTTTTAGTCCTAAAAAAGAGCAAGAGACATTTTAGAGTGTGTTATTACAATGCCTTGAAGAGCAAAAATTGTATAAAATGTTTGACTTAGTTGTACTATTAGAGATCGCTTTTTATATTTTAATAAGCAGAACGGTCTTTTAAAAATTGAGACAGAGATGATTGTAATATACATTGATAATACAAGTTTAAACTTCATTAGATTGATTTTATACAGTGATTCTAGTTCATTATTTGATGAAAAGTCGCAATCTAGAACTCTCACTATTATTTCTCCTATCAGAACTACATTACAACTGCATATTTTTAACTCATTTCCTTAAGCAACCAAGCTTTTAAGTGATTACAATTTACATATAGAAACTCAATAATCGTAATATGAATACCACCATTGAGAAATCCTGTGCCTTGGATTAAAACTGATTAATGTTACAAAATGAGTTTCCCAAAACAGAAATTTCACTCTTTCAGGTATACACTTCAGATATCTTAAAGGTATCTCAATGTTCAAAAGACTTTATAGATATTTACAATTTTTTTCTTGTTTGGGTACAGAAAATACGGGTACTTGATCTCCTATCTAGTAATGTTTTTCTGCAATGAGAAATATCCCAGTGTAATATAAACAGCCCCATGCTGATGATATTTGAAAATCAGATGTAAATTTAACTAGCC
>RJWT010041781.1:0-12254 GCA_004365215.1 Cuniculus paca
AACAGAGCACTGAGGGTGCAAATCAGAGCAGATAGACCAAAGAGAACCTGGGGGTAAAATCAGAGAAAAGAAATAAAGTCTGAGCACTCGGGAGACTGAGACAAGAGGACCATTGAGAGTTTGAGACCAGCCTGGGCTACAAAGTGAGCTTAAGTCCAGTCTGAATGGCATAGCGAGACCCTGTCTCAAAAAGACAAGGGCCGGGGATTTAGCTCAGTGGCCTAAGCGCCTGCCTGGCAAGCACAAGGTCACAAGTTCTATCCCCAGTGGTGAAAAAAAATAAAGAAATAAAGAAAGTCTGGCACGTTGGCACACAATTATAATCCCAGGTACTTGAGAGGAGTCTTAGAGTGGGAAGATCATGAATTCAAGACCAGCCTGAGCGATAGAGCAAGGCCTCACCTGAAATGAGGGGAGGAGGGCTGGGCAGGGAGACAGCTGTTAGAAGAGAGGCATGGAGTTGATGGTATCTGGAGGAGAATAAGTGAGGTCAAGGAGGCAAGTCTTTGAGATGACAGTAATGGATATAATTGAACCCGCGTGACAGGATTGACCTTTATAGGGAGGGACATCTCCCCAGTGACAAAGGTATCTGTAAATAACTCCGGCTAGCTGTATAGTTCATGGTAGAGGTGAGAGTGAAAGAGCACAAGTTCCGGCATAGTCATTGGCATGAAAACTGGGAGTAGGCACAGGGCGGAAAGGAATCCAGGCCCTATGGTTTGGCTGGAGGTTTGCCTGTCTCCAGGCCAAACACTGCTGTGCTTGGGATTCTGGCAAAAGTCTGAGGGAGCAGGATAGGGGAAAGAGAAAGGGGTACCCGGCAGTTTGGTACCTCAAGGTCTAGTAGTACCTGTTTCAATTAAGAATGATTTTATTCACTTTGCCAGGAAGTCATTTGGGCTCATGATAGAGAAATTGCCTTTTAAGTCAGGCATACATACCAGTCCTATAATCCCACCATTACGAGACTGAGACAGTAGGATCATGAGTTCAGGGCCAGCCTAGGCAGTTTAGCAAGATCTTGTCTCAAAGAGAAAGAGAAGTATCCTCTTTTTATCCTGCAGCCTGCTTTTTTAAATGTTATAATTAAACTATTTTTTAAAATGAAGTATTGTTACTCATATACATTAGCTACACTATATGTTATGTGTGGCCCAAATTCCCTTTCACTCAGCATGCTGGGCTGGAGGCTGAACACACCTGAGGTGGACACCATTGAGAGTGGGACAGAGTGGTACAGTGTTGACCTTCATACCCCGTTTGCCATAATGAATGAATGTGTTTTACATCCAGATAATGTAGTGTGTGTGTGTGTGTGTGTGTGTGTGTGTGTGTGGTGCTGCAGCTTGAACCCAAGGCCTTGCACATGGTGTACAAGTACCCTATCACTGACTACATCTCCAATCCTTTTTATACATTTTATTTTGAGACAAGATCTAAGTTGCCCAGGTTGGCCTCAAGCTTACGTTCTACTGCTTTAGATTCCAAAGTAACTATTTTAAGTGTGCATTACCAACGTGACTCTTAGTACTTTTTATGTGCCAAGTATTGTTTTGGCTCAGAAGAGATAGCAATGCTTAAAACAGTGCCTGCCTTCAGAGAACTTTTATTCTAACTCACAGAGACAGAGTAATCAAATGTGTGATATCTCCATTCATGTCATTGGTCGTGTATTCCTTCCTCCCTTCACCCCCTGCCCCGTGGCTCTGGGATGGCAGGAGGAGGTGGGCTAGTGCTCTCCCGTCCCCATTCTGTATCTTTTCATCTGTGGGAGCACTGAATGAGCCCTTCATTGCACAACACAGTAATGACTTGTTCTCTTCTCTTCATTGCAGATGAGACTTCAATTATTGCAGTGATAGTAGCCCTGTCCTCTCTGCTAGTAATCGTGTGTATCATCATACTTCTGTACATGTTAAGGTAAGTGCTAATATATCTGCATTCTCTTAGACTCTTTCAGTGCCTTAGTGTCTCAGTAAGACCACGTAGTCCAGAAGACAATAGGATAAGGGCAAGTCAGGTAGAGGGAGAAGAACTCATGATATTGCTGAGGTTAAAATTTTACTGAGAGTTTAAAAGCTCTATATCGTCTTCTGCTTCCATGTGTCCAAATCCAGTCTCCCAACTCTAGTTCAACCTTAAGCCCAGAATGGTGTTTTGGACGTCAGATGAAAAAGCAGTAGTCTGTGTTGTTAGTGACTAGAGCTTCAGGATCTTCTGCTATAGCTCTGTGGAAGTAACACCCAAAAGGGTACCAGTAAGTTTACATGATCAGAAAAAACATACTGGAGCCCTGGGGATGTAGCTTAGTGGCTCAGACAGTGAGCACAATCAAGTAGAAGGAACCAAGGAAGAGGATGGTGCATTCATTCTCTTCCTGCTAAAGCTACTGCCTTGACTACCTGGGTTCAAGTCTGACTTATCTTTGACTTCACTGGCTCATTTCTCCCTCTCTTCTTCTGCAAGAATAGAGAGAGAGACCGTATGTGACCCTTATAGTTTGGCATATGTCTCTAGAGTCCTGTGACCACCCAGTCTGGAGCTGTGTTCTCCCCGAGGCACCCAGGCTACACTGGGGAAGCACCAAGGTTTTTGCTTTTTATGGCTCCTGTGTCTTCCCCACTCGCTGTTTTTCCTCCTGGTGTATCTCTGCTGTCTTTTGGGTTCTGGAATGGGAGATGACAGGAGCCACGTAAGCCAGAGTAGACTGGCAGTTCTACTTGGATTGGCTTCTATTGTGCCAAGGTGAAGCAGGAACAACCCCGAACTGCAGAGCCAGTGATTGGCCTCTCCAGCCTCTGTGCTTAGTTTCTCATTTTGAACATTTTCTCGTTAGGTTTAAGAAATACAAGCAAGCTGGGAGCCATTCCAATTCTTTCCGCTTATCGAACGGCCGCACTGAGGATGTGGGTAAGGCATGGGTTACCTTTGTGGGGAAGAAAACCAATAAATTAGAGGTTTCTGATCTTTTAAAAGAATGAAACTATTAGCTGGGCATGCACCTGTAATCCCAGCACTCGGGAGGCTGAGGCAGGAGGATCCTTGCGAGGTCAAGACCAGCCTAGGCTACAAAGTGAGTTCAAGGCCAGCCTGAACTGCATAGCGAGACCCTGTCTCAAAAAAACAAAAAAAAAAAAAAAAAAAAAACTTTTGAAGAGGCAGCTCTGGTTGTTCAAGGCTTGATCCATGGGATAGAATCCCCAAGTTAGTCTCTAGAAAAAGAGCTGCATCCAGAGCACCTGCCTGACGTTCACCTTTGTGCACTGCAGAGCCCCAGAGTGTGCCACTTCTGGCCAGGTCCCCAAGCACCAACAGAAAGTACCCACCCCTGCCGGTGGACAAGCTGGAAGAGGAGATTAACCGGAGAATGGCTGACGACAATAAGCTCTTCAGAGAAGAGTTCAATGTGAGTTCTTTTTTAAGTCTGATTTATAAACAGGGAAGAAGGCAGACCTAAGGCTGTGCCTTTTGAGTCATAAGGTAGAAAGCAGGTTGTTACTTGTTAAAAGGTGAGAAATTGTTATCAAGTTCATCTGACTCTTCCTGCGTGATCAAGAGCAGGAAGTAAAGGTTTTGCTTTGCCCTCCTCATCAACCCATCCATCTGTTCATCCATTCACCCTTCCAATTGTTACTTCATTTGTTTAGTAAACACTTATTAGTCATCTAATATGTTCCAGGTGGTATGCTGGATGCCAGCAACTTGATCAGGAGCAAAAACAGCTCTAGTCCCTATTCTCAAGGAGTTCACTGCCCAGTAGGGAAACCTCCACAAGCAAGAACAAAAGTAACTGTAAATTCAGAGCAACCAGGCATGGTGGTTGTAATCCTAGCATTTGGGAGGCTGAGGCAGGAGGACTTCCATGAATTCGAGGCCAGCCTGGATTACAAAGTGAGACCCTGTCTCAAAAAAAAAAAAAAAAAAAAAATTCAAAGCACAATACAAGACATGAAGGACTGGTGCAAGCTGTGGGACCCATATTAAGAGATGGCATTTTAGAGTCTAGAGCAGAGGGCCCTGAGTGTCTAAAGTAGGGTTAGATCAGTGTAAAAAATGGGTACTGTGATAGACTACAGTGCACAAGCCCTATCTTGAAATTTGTATTTTTTTAATTAATCAAGTTTTTTGGTACAGTTTAGATATACATAATGACCACATTCATCATACAGAATTTGTGCCCATGCATGATATACCCCTATTCAGAGATTCGCATTTTTTATAACTCTTCAAGGAGGCAGAACCTGTATAAACCACCAGTTGGTGATCCCAGTCAAAACGAACTTCCTTGAAGAAGCAGAAGTGGCAAGAATGGGAAGTGGGGGACATTCCAGGCCTGGAAATAGCAGGAACAAACTGTCAGGAGCAAGGGAAGGACCCATTAAAAAAACTGAAGAAGCTGTATGGCCAAAGGGCAGGGACTCAAGGTAGTAAAGTAAAAGATGAAATTGTGAAAGAGGGCTGAGCCAGACCCCTGACCTCATAGGTTGCCTTGAGAGAACTGAAAAGTCATGGTCTGATTAGATTTGGATTTTGAGACAATGATTCCGACTGCTTTATGGAGAGTAGCCCCCAGGAGGCCCGAATCGTGCAGGAAGTACAGTTAGGGGCTGCAGCAGTAGTTACAACTGAAAGAGCTGATAGACTGACCTCAAGTGTTAATGCTGAAGGAAAAGGGAGTGCATTTAAGGACTTAGAGGAGCAGTTCCACAGTTGGCTAGTTCATTGGCTAAGGCATTGCTAAACTGTTTCCTTCACACCTTTCTACTGTGCTGTGTGTCAACCTTGTCTCCTAGTTGGGTTTCTCTCATTGTGCTAGTGGTTGCCCCAGTTCTAGGCATCCTGTGGAGGTACAGTGAAGTCCAGTGGGAAAAGGATACCTGTTTCTTCTTTTTATTGATGAAGAACTTTTTCCCAGAGGCTTCTGCAGACTTTCCTTGTCACATGCTCCTCCTTAAACCAGTCAAAGGGACTAGGTATATAGTACAGTGGTAAAGTGTATACCAAGTATGTGTGAGGCCCTAGGTTTGATCCCTAGTACCATTAAAATAAAGAAGAAAAGGAAGAGGAAGGAGAAGGAGGAGAAGAAAAGACAATTAAACCAGTCATGAGCAAGGGAAAAATAAGACTACTATAACTGACTGAGACCAGTCCATATTATTCCTGGGTCTAGATGGACAATCTCACAGAGTAAGCACTCTTTTTTTTTTTTTTCAGCACCAGGGATTGAACTCACAACCTTGCGCTTGCCAGGCAGGCACTTAGGCCACTGAGCTAGATCCCTGGCCCTTAAACACTCTTATAGCAAGAAGGCATTGACCTGGTTAGTCACCACTCACATCTGCTCTACTGCCATTGTGTCAGAGTGGCATCTTGAAGAAATCAAGATGACCCAGGCATGATGGCACATGCCTACAATCCCAGCACTTGGGAGGCTGAGGCAGGAGAATTATCATAAGTTTGAGGCCAGCCTGGGCTACACAGTCAGTTCAAGGCTAGCCTGAACTATGTAGCAAGACCCTGTCTCAGAGAGAGGGAGAGGGAAAAAGAAAAAGGAAAGAAAAGAAAAAAGAAAGGGAGAGAAAGGAGAGAGAGAAAGAGAAAAGGAGGGAGAGGGAAGGAAAAAAGGGAAAGAAAAAAGGAAGAAAAGGAGGGAGAAATAAAGGAAGAAAGGGAGAGGAAGAAAAGAAACCATTAACTTGAATATAGAGAACAGATGGTAGGGAAGTAAAAGTTGGAGCTGGAACCAGTTTACCAGGCACAAATTAATGGAATCACTTGGATCCTTTTCTTTGGCTGTTGGGAAAAACACTATTTCGTACAGTAAAGTGTTACTTTTTTAAGAACATTTACCACATTTCACAAGACAGCACCCCAGCTGCAGCTTCATAGCTGGTCTGTGGTAGGTATTGTACAGTATTATAATTGTGATACCAACTACTAGTAGGTAATGGGTCTGTGATCCCTTTGCCATGTCCTTGCTCATTTGTAAAATGAGTTCTTTGTAGGTGATTTCCTGTGGTCCCATCATAAAGCATTTTGCTAAATCCCTGGAAGGTGGTGGTATTCCAAGATGCATGATAGTCAAATTCAGATAGGTACCGTGGTATGGTCTATATGTTTGTGAGCTCATCGGGCCAGCACTGAGATAGCAGAGACTGACCAGTGTTGCCTGAGTTCTGAGCAGCACATTCTCTCTGGGGAGCATTCACATAGAGCATAAATATTTTGTCTCTTTTGTTCCCATTATTCACTACCTTGAGATCAGTTTAGACTCTGACCTCCCGTGAGACAGAATGGTAACTTGCTTGAAGTTCTGTTGAGTGGGAAAATTTCTCTCTGTACTCATTTAGAGCTATCACTAAGTACAGTATGTTACCTCATAGCAGCCTACTTCAGCATGGACCAGTATGTCATGTGTACACAGAGCTATGTGTGTATGAGGCTGGACTTTTTTTCCTTAGTGAGCTATTGACATTCTGAGGAAATCAAAAGTGTCTGTCAAAGGAGTGAATTTATGGCAGGCTACACACATCTTTTCCAGCTGTGGTGGAATTCTGCCAAGCATGTCCAAATTTGTGTCTTACTGTCTCAAAAATTTTGTGTCTTACTGGACCACATAATACCTCATTTGGAAAATTGAAGTCATTTGGATACCTAGTGTCCTGTGGTCAGGTTTACAGTCTCTACTCTAGAATTCAGTTCCAAAGTACAAGCATGGTATTACTGGCAAGATCATGGTCTTGTCCCCATATCATGAGGGTTTTCGTGATTGTCCTGCTCAGCCTTACCGTGGACATTTTAGATACCCACAGACTGTACCACAGCTTATTCTCCCTGTCCTACATCAGCGGGAGAGCCCTTTTTTGTCTTTTTTTCCTGATCTCTCAGTAAATGGGTCATAGCAGAATACTGACATGCAGTATATGCTGTCTCCAAAACCCAAAGGGGCCAACAAGCATTCCTCCTCCCCTGTAGTGGGAGAAGGGTGGTAGAGCAAGAAACAGCAATTTGTCCTTTATCTTGGAGATTTCCTGGCATGCTGCAAGCCTTTGACCTTCAAAAAACTTGTTTGAGATGGCAAGCCACTATTACTTTGTATGTAGCATATATATCTTAAGGTACATAATTCCTGTTCTTCAAGTTCTGTCAGCTTGATGTCATTAGCATGGTTGTCAGGGTAATGTCCTATGAAACAATGAGACAAAGCCCTGAAGAACCAGATCACAGCACAGAGAAGTCAGAATGATCTGTCCATGTGGCAGCTCCCTTCACAAGAGGAAAACTGCTTCAGGTAATTTGTGTAACATAAAAAGAACATATACTTGACTGCTTACTAGGAAGATTCCAGGTACTAGAAATGATATGTTAATATGTGGAAGAAGAGTTACTGGGAAAGCAACTGCAAATCTGCAGGTCCTTCTGATTCAGTTTACCATAATCCACTGAATTTCTTTTGTGTTGATCTGTTTGGTGGCTTGCAGGAGAGGTAAAATAGTTATTGAGCACTCACTCCTTGCCATTGCTGAACTCAGAAATGTTATTGTAGTATCTCATCATTGTTCACTGTATTACCTAGGCTGGCCTCAAACTCCTAGGCTCAAGAGATCCTCCAGCTTCAGCCTCCTAAAAAATGCCTGGAACCACAGGAACCTGCCACCACACCCAGCTACTCTGCAGTTTTTGAGACCTCTGTAGCACTTAAGATCTCTGCTGTTCAGCTAAGGACTTAGCATTTTGATAAAGAGAGATCATTGCTGCAGGAGTTTGCATTTGCTCTTTCTATAATAGACTTTATCCGGGGAATTAGGGGAGCAGTGTAGATATTCTGCTTAATGGGTAGCTCCTAATGTGAGGACAGTTCACACCAAACTCTTTCCATCACCTGCCTGCAGTGGCTCCATTCTGACATATAATGGGTTACTATAAGGCCAGAACCCAGTAAACCCCAGGGCATTTTCCCTTACCCAATACAGTTACCATAATAAATGACTGCAGATTCTTGCAGGAAGATGAAGAGGAAGGTTCATGGTATATGAGTATTGACGTGCTATGGTATGTTTCTTCTTCACAAGTACCTGGCGTTCCTTTTATTGCAGGGTTCTGGATCAGTGAAATGATATAGGGCTAGGAGTTGAATGAGAAGGTCCTTTTTAAAGCATGTTAGTCTATTGGATCCAGTAAGTAAGCCTTGATAGACTACCTCCTGTTTCCATCATTCTGAAAGATGCTAGTTCTGTCCTCATGAGT
Organism: Cuniculus paca; assembly: GCA_004365215.1. NCBI lineage: Eukaryota > Metazoa > Chordata > Mammalia > Rodentia > Cuniculidae > Cuniculus > Cuniculus paca. Next base: position 8,251 of record RJWT010041781.1, read on the forward strand.
GTAGACCCTCCAGCAAGGCACATGTTAGATCTTACTCAGGACATAGTGAGGGTGTCTATAGAAAGGTTGAGCCTCTAAGAGCCTATATAATAATCTGATCCTGTCTACTTTGTGCAGAGAGTTTTCTGGTTTAAAAAAAAATTAAGCAAAAAAAGTAAACAGAGCTATCAATTGGGAAGAACTGGAGGAACTGGGAGAATCAAAAGTTGAGAGCAAGCTACCGTGGTGGCTCTGGGGCTCTCTTAGGGAAGCCCCTGCTTTTGCCAGTTTCAAAATGCTGGGGAAGAGAATCTGATTGGCCCTGTGTAGGTGTCTTAGTCACTTTCCTCGTCACTGAGACACAGTACCACAATATCCAACTCTCACAACTTAAAGGAGAGGTTTATTTTGGCTCACAGTTTGTAAAGGCTTCAGTCTATAGTCCAGTAGCTCCAAGGCAGGACAGAAGGGCATAGCAAAAGGGCATCTCCCCATATCATAGCATCCAGGAATAGAGGCGATGAAGGGAGGAAGGGGCGAGGAAGAGAGACACCTCATCTGACCAGACCTGTCTCCTAACAGCAAGTCAGTTACAAGCCCCTATAATCCAGTCACCTCCCCAAACCCCGCCTGTGATCATCACATGGGGCTTTAGCGGGGACATCTAACTATAAACCATCACAGTAGGTCAGGTGTGACTGTCACCCTACACAAAGAAGAGAAGGAACAGTACATAAGACAAACATACTAATTTTAGGGCTGAGGATTTAGCTCAGTGGCATAAGCACCTGCCTGGCAAGCGTGAGGTCTAGGGTTCAATCCTTGGTACCAAAAAGAAAAAAAATATTATTATTAACACTAATTTTTCTGTACTATCATAAAATAATATTTTTATAGTCATCAGGTGGGGAAAGCCTTCCTAAGCAATATACATGATTTAGGTACCAGAATAAGAAAGTTAGCTGGGCATGGTGGTGCACACTTGTAATCCCAGCACTTGGGAGGCTGAGACAGGAGGATCATTGGAAGTTCTAGACCAACGTGGTCTACAAAGTGAGCTCAAGGTCAGCTTGAACTACATAGTGAGACCCTGTTTCAAAAAGACAGACAACAGACAGACAGACAGACAGACAGACAGACAGAGAAAAGAAAGAGTAAGTAAAAATGTTAAGTAGTTTTCAGGTATCCACTTTAAAATGTTTTATTAATTGACACATGCTAGTTGTACATAGTTATACGATAGTGTGTGATGATTTCATTAATTCTTACAGTATGAAATGACCAGTGAGGGTGATGAACATATTTTTTGCTGGAAGCCTTGAAGCTCCTTTTTGCTAGTTATTTTCATATATGTAATTGTCAGGGTTTTCTCTTCAGTTAGATTTTACTGGTACATTTTAGATATACATAATTATCACATTCATCATAGAGAATTTGTACCTGTACATGACATAATTATTATGAATGATAAAAAATGAAAATAATTTTTAAAATGTTAATCATCTCTATGACAAATGATACCATAAAAAATTGGCCAACTGAGAAAACTTATATATCAGATAGACAAACAAGTTTCCATAATATATAAAGAGATTCGACAAACCTGTGAGGAAAAGGTAAATAATCCAAAGGTAAATAATCCAGTACCAAAGGCAGTGTACAGAAGTAATATAAATGGTGTATAAACATGAAAAAATCAGTGTTGAGCACAATAGCCCATGGCTATACTCCCAGGTACTCAGGAGACTGAGGCAAGAGGATCCCAAGTTGAAGGCCAGCCTGGACAACTTAGGAAGACTGTCTTTTTTTTTTTTTTTCCCCTACATTTTGTGTTAATAATGATAAAAAGGGCACAGGAATAGAAACCTGATATTTCACTTATGTTGCATAACAAGCTAACCAAACTGGACATGGAAGATAAATTAGAACAAATCGCTTTATTTATTGTTTCTATGACTTTTTTAATCCGCTCTGTGTCTTTCAAATAAGGCTAAGGTGTAGTACACTGACAAAAATATTAGGAGGCAAACAAGAATAGTGCCAAAGTAACAGATTCCCAAAACCAAATACCATGTAAAAAAATCATATAGTAATCATTTATCAGATTAGAGCAGCAGGAGAAAATTACTTCTAAATAATAATCATTTTAGTGGTCTTTGTCAACTTTGCCACATTAACTTCGCAACATAATTCTTCATTTGTAAAATTCATAGGAAGACCTTGTTTTGAAATTAAATTTTTTTTTAAAAAGAGCTGAGAGAAAAAAAAAAAAAAACTGAGAGCTGGGTATGGTGATGCTTACCTATAATCCCAGCTCTTTGGGAAGCCGAGGCAGGAGAATAAGTTCAAACCCAGTCTGAACAACTGAGACTGTCTTGAAATTTAAGGGGTGGGATAGGTGTGTAGCTCAGTGCAAAGGCCTTTAACTCAAACTCCAATATTGCAAAAAAATAAAGAAGGCTGGGGATATAGTTCAGTGATAGAACACTACATAGCATGGGTTAGACACTGAACACTACTTAAAAGGAAAGAGGATCAACTCTATCTAGTAATCAAGAAAGTACAGATTAAAAGTAAACATTATTTTGACCCTATCAGATTTGAAAATTTTAAAAGATTGGTATCAAGTTTGAGTAAAAGTAGGGCATTACAGATACCCTAATACAGAAGTAAGGAGAGTTTTAATTGGTACAGTATTGGAAGAATGATTTGGCAGTGTCAACCAAAATTTAAATCCTTACACTATGATCTAGCTTCTTTTTTTGTTTGTTTTGTTTTGTATTGTTTTGTTTTGAGATGGGGATTGCAGTCATGTACCACAATGCCTCGCTGATCTAGCTTCTAAAACTCTGTTTAACAGAGGAACTTTCATATGCACAGATACGCACAGTGGTACCCTAGTTTGCGCACTTAATTTTTTTCTAGTTTTGGAAGAGATGGCCACATTTGTGTTTGTGCTGGAAAGATGGCCATGGTCGTGTTTGTCACTCAGTGCAGAGAGAGTGTATTACAGGGTTTTTATTGGTAATAGCAAATAAAATAGAATAAAAATTAACTTATGCCAAATAACAAAATTACTAAATGATTTCATATATCCATTATAAAATTCTGTACCTTCATTAAAATAAATGCATTAGCTGGGCATGGGGGCACATACCTGTAATCCTAGTGCTCTGGGAGGCTGTCAGAGGATCACAAGTTCAATCCCAGCCTGGGCAACTGAGTGACTTGGCCTGTGTCAAAATAAAGGGCCAGGGATGTAGCTCAGTGCAAATGCCCTTGGTTTAATCCTCAGTACCACAAGAAATTTTTAAAAAGGTATGGATATAGTTGTATTATGACATTCAGTGATTCATGCATGCTTGTGTTTATAGCTGCACAATTCATAATAGCTGAACCATGAAGTAGCCTATATATACATCAACAGATGAATGGATAGAGAAAATGAGGTATTTATAGACAATGGAGTACTACTCTGCTATAAAGATGGGTAAATTTGAGTCATCTGTAAGAAAATGGATGCACCTTGAATTCATAGTGTTAAATGAAATAAATCACACAGTTTAAAAATCATATCATTCTTTTATATGAGAAACTCAAAATATAAATAAAACACAAAAGATCTTTGACAAATGGGAAGAGAATTAAGAGACAGGGAGAAGGGAAGGGAGGGAAAAGGATGTAAAAAGATTTAAGATGTTAGCCCGGCGTGGTGGCTCACACCTTTAATCCCAGCACTCGGGAGGCTGAGACAGGCGGATCGTTGTGAGTTCAAGACCAGCCTGGGCTACAAAGTGAGCTTAAGGCCAGCCTGAATGGCATAGTGAGACCCTGTCTCAAAAACAGGGCTGGGGATCTAGCTCAGCGGTCTAAGCGCCTGCCCCGCAAGCGCAAGATCATGAGTTCAATTCCTGGTGCCGAAAAAAAAAGATTTAAGATGTCATGTACATGTACCAACTCCCCACAATAAATGTATTCATTATGTACTGCAAACATGTACTAATAGAAAACACTGCAAATAAATA
>RJWT010041782.1:0-12278 GCA_004365215.1 Cuniculus paca
CTGTGTTTTTAGTGGATTTGATTTGTAAAACCAAATATTTATTCAGATCTTTGTTTTGGTGTTAATTCTCTGTCTGACAGAATTTCTTAGTTAAATATTTGTCTACAAATGCCACCTCATACTAATTAAAATGAAAGATTTCAGATACTGTTTATTTATTAATTCAACCAAGACTTCCTGTAAATAAAAACGTATCCAAGAGGGAGAAGGCATATATTTGACTTGCAAATTACATGAGTAGAATATCAACTTTGTCCATGAAAATTAATGGTTTCTAAAGGAGCTAGTTATTTTCTCTTAGCCTACACTATACATTATGGCCTAATTATAAATAAATAGTAACTTCAAAGTAATTAATGAAGATAGTAAAATAAAAACTTCATTTGGAATTTAGAAAATCTCTTCATAGAGATTAGAGATAGTAAATACAGTAATTCTGGAAAATCATTTTTGTGATAAAATTAAGATAAAAGGACCAGTGTACTCCAATTGCTATCTTTAAAAAAATTTCAGGGCTGTTTTGTTACAATGAAACACATTAACATTAGGGTTCCCAACAATCTTACCTTTCTTTGCTTCAAGGATACGTTTTTGTCAAATGTACCAAGTTTATAAATATAATTCATGAATTCCAATTAGTCTTTTTATAAAATAATTAGAAAATTATTGCAAACTTGTTATAAAATTACATGAACTATTCTATTCTAAACCTTACACTCTAAAAGTTTTACAGATATGCAAATAGAGGTTATCAATGAGGAGACTCAGTAACCCATACTTCTAGCACAAGAATATTAAATAAATTCCATCTTTGTGTGAAAATCTAGTTTTAAAGTTATTCAACACACTTCATAACTGGTAAATTTGACAATTGATATTTTTGATCAACACCTTTTTGCATTACTACTAATTTTAGAATTTTTTCTAACTTTACGTACCCTAAAACGTGTGGTCAATTAGAGTACTTTACTTCTTAAAGCTATTTCAGTAAGGTGATTTTGAAATACTAATAAATTTATTTTGTAAATACAACTCAAAGGTTTCTTGTTTTACCACTACTTGTTGCTTGTATTTAGTTTCCAAAGACTAAAATCCTCAGTTAAACACATCAATTTTGAAGAAATTATTATGTTATTTTCATTTGTACTTCCAAATCACAAGAAAAATTTCTTTAGGTGACCTATGTACTGGACTTGCCTGAAAATAACAATCAAAATTAAAAGAGATATCTCACATGAGAGCATATGGAAGCCAGAATAGACAGAATCAATCTCTCTCTCTCTCTCTCTCTCTCTCTCTCTCTCTCTCTCTCTCTCTGTCTCTCTCTCTGTATGTGTGACTTACGTACATTTGTAAATGCAATGTCTGAGTTCTATTTTCAAAATCAAGAGTTGGGATTCTATGAGTTTTCAAAAGAGAAACCTTAGCAAGCTTTGTTATATTAACAACAGTACCTATGATTTGAAAGACAGTAGTAGCAAAAGTACACAAAGAGGTGCACTGGAAGAAACAAATGGCAGATCTCTACATAAAGTGACAAAAGAATGAACTAACTATTCATGACAGAGAAATGTAATACACAGAGAAGAGCTGGTCTCATGGTATAAAAGATAGAATATTGCTTAAAACTTCCGTGTTTTTCCCCTAACAGTTTCTCTAAGGTCTGCAAATTCTTGGAGTTTCTAGCAAAAGCTTCTATTTTTTAACATTTCTAACAAAAATTAACTTATATTAATATTCTTACATGTTGTTTTAAAGAGGAATTATCTGGAAAGAAGATTTTTTGTGTTCTATTGAGAAAATGTTTACATTACAAATATGTAGTCAGCATGTGCTACATGTCAGGCAGTGGACCAATAGTTTCACAAGTATCATTGATGTGCCTAACATTCTATGAGAATGGTAATGCTATTATTCTAACTGTAAGTCAGAACTTAAACTATATGTATAAATTTATTTTTATAATTGCAGCACTAGAAGAAAGTGTAGAATATTTAATTGAAGAAAATCAGTAAACTCAGTTATGACTAATCCAAACCATCTTTTAAGCACCTTAAATATATATAACTTTTCATTTCTATTTTAGCTTTATCATCAAATATTTGACCTAATGCAAAATTTTGTCTTATGTAGGGTGATAAGACAGCTTCTACCTTTACTGTGGTAGAAACCAATAATTTATATTATAAACTCATTTTTGTATTTTTGTCATCATTGCAAAATTAAAGTAGCAAATTTCTCTACAATGTAGCTATTTTCATGCTGTGAACTCAAAATGCTAACTTAGTTAAGAAACAGAGGCTATGTTTTACCTATATACTTCATGCACAAACACCAAGTAAGAGGCTTACTGTTAGAATATTTGACAGTTATTAGGATCAATATCAAAATCTTTTTGAATTTTTGACACTAGGACTCAACGAATGCTAAATATACTTAACAAAACATTAAATGTGAGAACCTGTCTATCCATTTTCATATACCTAAAGTATATCCTACTTAAGATATAAAATTATAGATAAAAGAAGTTAATTTTGGGTAATGTAGGTAAGACAACTGGAGAATGAGCAAATGCAGAGTGAGTCTGTAAGAGTCAGCATATGGAAAAGATAAAAGTGCCAGATGAGTTGCCCACTGTTAAAGACTTTGGGCTAAAAGCTAGCTACAGACATCACTGCATTAGGATGTAATAATTCTTAAGGACAACTTGCAAAATATATTGCCTGATAATGCAGAAATTTCACAAATATTTAGAGTAAATACACAAAAAAATGTAAATGTGTTAATCTCTCTGGCTAACCCTTCAAATGTACAAAGGACAAAATATGAAAAAATTGTTTTGCAAAACCAATTGGAAAAATAAGTGTAAACAATTCAATGGCCAATTAAAATAAAACAAAACAACACCAGTGATTTTTGATAGAACGTAACAGAATTCAGTTGCTACTAAATAAAATTCATAATGTAGAGTTGATTACCCAAATTATTCAGTACACATTAAGCCAATAAAGTGTGAGAAATTTAAAAAATATTTTAATGGGCTATTACTTAGGTATATCAAAAATGAATGGGGAAACTCTCTGGGAAGATGGTAGAATGATGAGCAGCAAAAAAAAACAGCCTCTCCCATATTTGGAATGTAGACACTGGAAATATAGCAAGATAAGGAGAAGAAGGAGGAGGGAAATAGATCCCCAGGACACAGCAAGGATCTAAACTGACAATTAGAGCACATGATAAGTGCAAAGAGAGGGACCGTAATGCAGAAGAAGTGGCAAGTGGCACTTTCTCCCTGAACCCTGCCTTGAAGCACAGAAGGGGCATCTCAAACCTGCAGTGACATGGCGACTATTGCCAACCCCAGAGGCTTCCACTGAAAAATACACCAGTGGAAGGTAGCAGTGGACACTGTGAACCATAGTAAATGGTGAGTCATTCATGTTCAGATGCCCCCTCAGGAGAAGGCAATTGCCAATAGCCATTTTAGAGAGGGGTCAATTAAAGTCTACTATGAGCAGCAGAGGGCTGGTTCTTTCTAGCGGATACAAATGCCAGCATGAGTCACAGCCAAGTTCAAGTCAGCAGGAGGTCAGACAGTTGAGTGCAAACCAGGAAAGAGTCAAGCTCAAACCAGAAGGAACCACTCAGAGTATTTTAGACTGAACAACTTGGTTCCCAGTCTCACATCCAGAAGGCAGCAGCAGTCTGAACTTCAGTGGAAATGAAGGTCTGCTGCATTATCCACCACAAACAATTTTACTGCTGGTTTTCTGGAATCAATCAACATATATCTTCACTCTGTCTACTAACTCTGTCAACCAGTAACTCCAGAGACAATCCTCAAAGTAAACATCTTTTTCTGCTTTTCTTTGATTTTTAGTTTTCATTTTTTAAAATTTTTTTCTATTTTTTTTCTTGAGTGTTCTTATTGTTATACAAGTGAGAATATACTTTGTTGTAGTTGTTTTTTTGTTCTGTTCTTTTTTCTGTTTCTTTTCTCTCTTGTCTTCACTAGTTTCCAAAGCTTGTGCAATCTTCCTTTGTTTTCAAGCCTTGGTTCAATTCCTTTCTTGTCTATTTCTCTGTTTCCCCTAACTCCTTTTAAATTTTCTCCCCTAAGAGTCAAATTGACATATTAAGGGGATATTTACTGTACAATTCTCTGATATGTTTCAAATTTTGTTCTATAAATATATTGTTCATATGGTTAAAGGTGGCAAATTAATAGTTATCAAAGTTTGTTATTTTCCAGGGTATGTTTGATGCTATTATTATTACTGACTGTACTACTGTAGCCAACTTGACATAAATTGTTTAATCAGTCATTCTTCCTTGTATGCCAAGACTGAGATTACCTGAGGTTCATAAACAATATAAGATTGACCAGAGTCAATGAAAAAGCAGGAGATAGCACAGATGACATTAAAAAAAAAAAAAGAAAAAAAAAACACCTGTTTTTGGAAGAAAACTTCCCAAGCAGTGAAAAAGAATTTGACTTACATAAAAGTGAAGGCTTTAGAACTCCAATTAGCCATGTTAAAAAAAATATACCCCAAGGGATATAATAGTCAGCATTCCAGAAATTCAATACAAAAACAGAATGTTAAAAACTGCTAGTAGAAAAAACACTCATGAAAGGGAAGCCCATTAGAATTACAGCAGACTTCCAAAAACCCTTAAGTCAAGGAGGACTTGGAATGAAGTATTTCAAGCCCTAAAGAAAACAACCTCCAAACCAGAGTCATGTACCCCATATGACTATATTTCAAAACTGATGGAGAGATAATTTCATGACAAATAACACTTGAGGAAGTTCATCACCATCAAACAAGAACTCCAGAATATTCTGAAGGACATTCTGAAAAGAGAGAGCAAAGACCACAACTCCATGTATTCACAGAGTATATAATGATGTTACTTACTCTGGCTAAGGATTGGAATTACTAAGTAGTACAATCTGGCCTTGAACTCATGGTGATGCACCTGCCCCAGTCTCCAGAGTGCTGGGATTACCAGTGTTCACCACCATTCTGGGTAACACCTACAATATTAATACATAATATCCATTCTGATAAAAAGAGATTTTTGAACTCTAGCAGAACTGCTAAGATTTTTGAAAATATCAAGATAATGTAAAATTGAATATTGGATTACTGAAATAAAGATGAAAGGAGAGAATTATGGCAAAAATTAGAAAAATAATTTCAATAACATAAATGTACAGATTTAAAAGAATATTGATGTTAGCTGTTGTTTTCATAGATGGCTTTCATCAGATTGAGATAAAGAACATCTATTCAAATTTTCTGTAGGGTTTTTGTCATGAAGGGATTTTGGACTTTGTTAAATGCTTTTTCTACATTTATTGAGATAATCATATGATTTTTGTCTTTGGTTCTATTAATATGATGTATTACATTGATTAATTCGTGCATGTTGAATCATTTCTGCATCTGTGGGATGAATCCTATTTAGTCATGCTGTATAATCTTTATGATGATTTGCTGCATTCTGTTTGCCAGTGTCTTATTGAAACTTTTAGCGTTCATGTTCATTAGGGAGTTTGGCCTGTAGTTTTCTTTTTTGGTTGTTTCTCTGGTTTTGGAATCAGAGTAATACTTTCCTTCAGAAATGATTGTGGAAGTATTGCTTCCCTTTCAATTTCCTTAAAGAGTTTCAGCATTAGTGGCATTAGTTCTTCTCTTAGTTACTTTCAGAATTCAACAATGGAACCTTCAGGGCCTGAGTTTTTCTTTGTTGTAAGTTTTTACTTACATTTGCAGTTTCTTTGGCCAATATTTCAAAATTTTTTATCCTGATTTGGTGTTGGAAATTTGATTGTGTCTAGGAATCCGCCCATTTCTTCTATGTTTTCCATCTTATTAGAAAATAGTTTTCTCGTTACTTGTTTCTCTAGAATTTTGAATTTAAACATTAGGTCATTTATTTGAGTTCATTCTGTTTTCCTGATACGAGAGTTCATCATTCTAAATTTTCCTTGTGTGACTGCTTTCATTGCATCCCATAATTCTAGTATGTTGTTTCAACTTATCATTTAATTGGATATATTATTTAATTTTTTCTTTACTTTTGTTTGTGGCTCATTGGTTATTCAGAATGGTATTGTTTAATTTTCATGTGTTTATGCAGTTTTTGTGATTTCTTTTATCGCTGATTTCCAATTTCACTGCAGTAAGGTCAGATAGTATGCATGAGATTATTTCAATTCCTCTACATTTACTTAAGCATATTTTGCAGATTAATATGTGGTGTCTACTGGAGAACATCCTATGTGCAGATTAGAAGATTAGTTATTCTGATTTTTTGGGGTGGAGCACTCCATAGACATCTACTAAGTCCTTTTGCTCACAGGCTTGGTTTAATTCTGACATTTGTTTGTTGATTTTTGTCTAGTTGATCTGTTTGTGAGAGTGGGGTATTAAGATCCCCTACTACAATTGTGTTAGTGCTTATTTAGCTTTTGTCTGCTAATATTTATTTTATGTAGTTGTGTGCACCAGTGTTTGGTGCATATATGTTTATGATTGTTACCTTTTCTTCTTGGAGTTTTCCCTTAACAAGGTTGTAGTGACTTTCCTTGTCTCTTTTAATCAGATTTGGCTTAAATTTTATACCGTCTTCTAATAGAATAGCTACCCCTAATTTTTTCTGGCTTCCTGTAACATGGGGAATTGTTTTCTATCCTTTGAATTTCAGTGTATGAATTTCTTTTTGGGTAAAATGTGTTTCTTGAATGCAGCACATTGGTGGGTCTTGTTTATTGATTCATTCTGTCAGTCTGTTTCTTTTGATTGGTGAATTGAAACCATTCACATTGATGGTTATAACTAAAATGTATTGGCTAATCTTTTTCATGTTATTTTTCTGTTGTTGATTCCATCTTTATCCTCTGTTTAATTGTTTGTCCTGCTTGATTAAAATGCCAAAAGTGAAAATGATAAAGGAACAAAATTCATTTCATTACAGGAAAACTTTTAAAAGTGCTTACTGTACCCCAAAGGATACCACAACATAATTTTAAAATGACAATATATACTGGGAGTAGATTTTTGAAAAGCAAGTAAAGAATAAATAATTATTGTTCACAAAAATGAACCACTGGCTTCACAGATAGAGAAAAACTGGCAAAGTAGATAAAAGTGAATATTTACATAACAATGGAATGTGTATATCTTAATTGACAAATGTACACATGTATGTAATTTCCACTCCAATGAATGTCGTCTATTGCCTTTTACTTGTCAAACTTCAGCCCATACATAATGCTATTTCTATTTCCATGTATATAAATTTGCTTTCAACCATTCTTGAATTTCTTATAAATTGAATTCTTTAGAATCTGAACATGGACTTTTATTACTCAATGTATTATTTTCAGAATTTTAAGTAATGCATTATTTAATATCACTATATGAAAACACATTTTATGAATATGCTGCATTCAAAAAAATTTCTCTTCTTAATAATCATTTGATGATAATTTTTAGTATTAAGAATAAAAGTTCTATGTACATTCCTACAGAAGAGATTTTTAAAATTTCTTTTTGGTATATATCTAGGAGGAAGACAGTGTCATAGGTTAGTATTGTGTTTATCTTCATTAGAAAACATATTTAGTACAGTTATATAATACTGTGCATCTTTCTTCTTTGTCCATTTTTTACTTAAAAACATTCTCAGGGAAGAAAGGGAGGGGAGTGAGAAGGAGAACGAAAAGCAGGTGAAGGAAGGGGAGGATAGAGGAGTGGAATGAAGAAGGGGAAGGGGTAGAGAGAATGAAAAAGCTATCATTGATACTTGCCTAAGAAAAATAAAATAATTATAAATCCATTAGCGATTTCATGCCCCCCAAAATTATATAATCTATATGAAGTAAGATCTTCCAAAAATTTTTAAAAAGTAAGAAGAGATATTTTTAAAGAACTTTCCATAGGATATCAAAAATCTCATAAAGGATTCATAAATACAGGATTTTATACAACAATATACCTTAAGAATATCAATGCAAAACTTCTCAAATAATAACTGGAAATTGAATTCAGCAACATATAAGAAGATCACATATCTGAAATTTAACTCCAGGATGAAAAGTAGTTTTCACATATGAAAATCTGTCAACTTAATACTCCTTAATAATGTAACTTGGAATTAAAAACACAAGAACTTTTCAATAAATATAGTAAAGTCATCTGACAAAATTCAATAGCTTTCATAATAAAAAAAATTAACAAACCAAGAGAGAAAAGGAATTTAAATCTCATTTCCCATATGTTATTTGTTGTAATTGCTATGACTCAGTATCCTCTTGCTTTTCTTTGAAAATACTGTCCTGTGCCCACCCGTAGCTCTGACACATTTGCCACATTGTCACAGCATCTCTCCTTTCTTTTGTTCCTGATACCAAGAGTCTCTAAAAGTATCACTTCCCCATTCAGCTGTTATTTCTGAAAATTTTCTTGTTTCTATATTTCAATCCTTCACTACTATAAATAAGTAAAAACCCTATACTGAGAGTCTTTTTCTCTCAGGGAAGTAGCATTCTTAATTCTCTTACTGCCAAATGGGAATTTAAGTGTCTTGAAATTCATAATGCATGACAGAAGTTCAACTCTGAAAGTCTCTGTTCCCTTTCTTGAATTTATCAGACTGTGGTTTTGAGCAACTTACTAGGTTTGTCTTTGCATTATTTTCAATTATCTAATAGCGGCCATGAAACACTAAATTTTTAATTAAATTGAAAGATAATTTTATGTGGGTAGACGTGAAGAAATGTTAAATTTTCTAGATATATCTGATAATTTTTCCATGAATCAATCATGTTAATAACTTTAGATATGACACAACAATCATTCTGATGATTACTTCAGTATTTTATTTATCTTTTCAAGTCTTCCCTGGCATTGTTTAGAATTGTTTACATAATGTTCAAACAGATACTTTAAAGTTTTGTATATCGGTCTACTTATGCAATCTTCCTTTTACACATCTTACTAAACTCAAAGGCCTAAAATATGTAAGCACAAAGACTCCTATAGTACCATAGTAGCTGAATTGCATATAACTTTTACTTGGAAAGTTAAATAGGCCTTAATTTGTTTGTAAACCTTAAATCATAAAAGGAATCATCTGAATACAGTAACATTGACTGCAAGAATTATTTCTCATTTATTTCAATATTGAGAGAATTTCTCAGAAATTTTCAGACAATTTTGCAGATGGACATTTTTATAAAGACCCAGGATGTCCTGCTGTGTTACTTTGTGTCATTTTACACTTGTATTATTGAGGGCAGTTTTTTCATAAATTGATAAATTGCAGAAAGTGAAAAATAAGAGCCAATATTTAACCTCAGAATATAATACTTGTAAACTACGTTTAAGTCTCTTATTATTTTTGTACATTTTACCTTAAGATTTATGAAGTAAATTGAATAGTTTGAAATATTTGCTAGTTATACAAAAGATTTTAATGTTTTCTTAATTTTCTCAATATTTGTAAGATGACTCACCTCCAAACTGTCTGAATACAAATCCATTTCATAGAAAGTAAACAGCCATCTACCTGTGGTGAATAAATTTGGTGCTGTTTAACATTATCATTTCCTCTAAACAAGTCAACATCTGCTCTTCTGAAGCTGCAGGTGTATAACAAGTCACTGCATCTATTTTTTCTGCCACTATAGCAGCATTTTTTAATGAGGTCAACATATCCAAGTGTCAAATTGTGGTTTCAGAATGCAACACTGCTTCCCAATAACTGCATTTCTGTTGCATAAAAGATGTGGGAGGAAATTTACCAACTATGGAAAATCAAAAACATAATCTAATCAGGGAAGCTATCTGCTTACTAAATAATGGATAACGTATGATTTTTAAAGCTCTATCATGACAAATCACTTTAATGTTAAACTAATTACAACTGTTTACAAAACAATACATTTCTTTAAAAAATATATTCCTGTTAAAAAATAAACAGAGTAATACCTGTTGTTATTTAATTGAAAGTTACCCAGACTGATTATGCTACATATATGTGTGTATATGTATAATTTCTATGATATTTGATATACGTATGTTGGTATGCTTATTCTTTGAAGCAAATTCAAGTCTCTACCCTGTTACTTTCTAACCATACATAGTTCACATTCTATTACCACTTTCCTGTCCTTCCTCACAAACAGCCAAAATGCCTTTCTGTGATGTAAGCACACTGAGCTACTGATAGGTTTAACACCTGTATTTCTGCATTACACTCTGAAAGACATTTCAGTTACTCACTGCAAAACTGATCCTTTCTGGACATTTCAATCTCTTTTTTAAATGTTGAATGTCCAGGGACCTTCTTTGAACTTGTGGAGACTCCTTTGAGTTTCTGTAGGATTAACCAGTATCAGATAGTTTCCTGTTTTCTGATTCTTAGTTTACTTAAAATTCTATCCAATATAATTCTAATACAAATACTTCATTTAGCAAACCTCTTTCTACTTCTCAGTTGTATTGCAATATTATACATAATAACTGGCATATTTATTATATATATGGTTAACAGAGCCCAATTCACACAGGATCACATGGATCACTACATGTCACATAAGTCAACTGAAGTTTGCAATACAGAAACTGCAGGTCATTCATTTTTCAGGTCATTCCTTACAGTAGATCTTAATCATTTGGTGCTCAATTCAAGATTCTTTGCTAGCCATATAGTCAAATATATTCACTAATATTATTCTTTATTATTATATACAATGTATTTCTTTGTTTTAATTTTTAATTTTAGAAAGCAAAAGAGAAAAAAGATAGAAATAATACAGAATTTCAAAAGCAAAACAAAACAACAGTAAGAAATCAACACTAGTTAATACATTCCATATTGTTATCCTAGAAGTAGTTGTACAGGTTATAAGATCTAGGCATAAAAAATGATCAATCAAAAAAGGACAGCACAAATTGTTCTTTTTGATGAACATTCTTGCATGGAACTCTCTTGTATCAGTCAGGGTTTACTAGAGAAACAGATATAATACAAGATAGACATCTGTAAAAGAAATTACAAGATTGGCTTACAATGGTCAGCCACAAAGTTGAAGGAGGGAGCGTGCAGAGGGTGTCTGCGTGCTGGAGGTTAAAGGGGGTCCAGCCCGAGGGCTGGAGGTTACTGCAGTGTCTTGTGCAAGTCCGTGTCAGAAGGCCAATAGGTCTACGATGGACTAAAGAGTCTACAATGAAGGCTGAAGAGTCTACAACGAAGGCTGAAGAGTCCCAGGCAGAAGTTGAACAGTCTGTGCCAGAAGCCAGGAGACGACCTCCAAGCTGAAGGCGAAGACTGGAGCTCCTCTGAAGAAGCAGCCCCCAGCCCCTCCTCCTTTGTCTTTTATTGTATGCAGGCTGCTCCCCTGGGGTAGACGTAGCACTCACACTATCTGCCTGCCCTCTTCTTGCACAGGATGAGGATGTTACAAACTGAGGATGTTACAAACTAGGGACCCTGGACCCATGCTGAATCACTTAAACTTATGACCTTCTCAAATTGACACAGTGAACAACATTCTAGAATGGTAACTGCTTGTTCACTACACCCCAGGATGTAGAGCAGCTGAGTTTCTTAATTAAGCATCTAGACTTCTCAAGGTGACACAATGTACAAACCATAACAATCCACCCCTTATCAACTTGGCAACCGGACATATTTCTTTAAATCACTCTCCTGATATGAATACATACTTATAATTATGCCTAATAAGTTATAACTGTCCTGCATACAAATGGAAACGAGAAAATTCCTTCACCAGAATAGATGAATTTTCCTTGGGTGATACTTATTATCATTTCAGTTTAACAATCCATAAGAGTCAGTGTTAAGGCTATCAATATTATACTACATTAGAAACACATTAGGGAAGGCATAGTGCATTTACAATCCTCTTTTCTGTAACTGATCACGGGGTCATAGCTGGTATTTAGAACTACCTTCTTCCACTACCCATTCTGTATTCCCTTTGCCTTCAGCAAGCACCTCAGCAGGTCTTGGTTCTTTCCCTGGTGGAGTGACCCATACCTTCATTCCTGAAGGCTCTGGGCCATTTGTCATTCTGCCTATATTAGGTTGTTGTAATTTACCATTAACTTTAATAACAGGGCATGGTAATACTAAGAGGCACCCTAAGGGATCTCCTGCACTCCATGTATATTCTTCCTTTCCTCCATTGTGGAGTAGTAGTCCAATTTCCCCTTGACAGTCTGGGTCAATCACCCCTG
>RJWT010041783.1:0-12257 GCA_004365215.1 Cuniculus paca
AGTCAGGAAGGATAGGGGAGTTGGGGAGTGAGGAAAACCAGGTTAAGCCAGAGGTTGCAAACACTATTCTTGTTTCTCTTGCAAAAAATAGATAATCAAGTAACACATTCTTGCAGCTGCCTAGTTTTGAGAGGATGTTCACCCTTCTTATCCTTGACATACTTTATGCATTTTGACTGTTTCCCAGGTCTTGACAACCTCTGAGAATTTACTTGCTCATAGTTTATTAGGGATGAGAGCTGAGAAATGTCAGCCAACTTTAGTTTATAGAGGGTGGATTACCTGTCAAGAGGCTTCTATAGCTCTAACATTAGATATTTTGGGGAAGCTGACTTCACCTTTGAAGCTATTTATCTCTAGAAGAAGGTGGCTTGGAAGTTCCAGTCTCTTTACTTTCTCTTTCTGATTCTCAGCAGTAGTCTAGAGATAACCTGAAGGGAGTCACCATTGATGAGGAAAAGAATGCCTCTGGCCACCTGGTTTCTTTCCAACATAGGCTAGGCCTGATTGCTCAGAAATTGTGATATCAAGCTACTGAGCCCTCACTTCACCCTCGGTGAGTCAACTTTCTTGTCATTAACTCCCCTAGAACTGTGCTGCCTTTATGATGGACCAGTCATAGTCACTAAAATTAAGTAAAATTAAAAACCCTGTTCTTCACCCATACAACTGCATTTCATATGTTCAGTTGCCACATGTGGCTAATGGCTACTAGGGTTGTTAGAGTAGATGTAGAAAGAACATTTCCATAATCACAGAAATGTTGGAGAGTGCTACTCTGGAATCTCTGTGCCTTTGGAGTTGTAGTTGCTGATCTGACCTTGGGGTCTTTAGAGTCACTTGAGCAGAGGCAATGACATCCACGGAAAGTCTTCTAGTTTTAATTACTCTTGGGTTAACAAACTCATTGTTCCAATGTAAATAAGAGTTGTTTAACATCCCATTTTGATAAGTATTAGCCAAGCAGTCAGCATGGTTTTATTAGACATCACCCACTCACAGTGTACTCCTCAAATGAGGAATAAAGGTGTCCATGTCTGCAGATAAATGAGTAATAAGGGACCAGGAGAGGGAAGAGGAGAAGGAAAAGTAAAAAAGAAATGTTCAGCTTGGTTGAACTATAGGAACAAGAAGATATCTCTAGATTTCATCTTCCTCTATGGAAAGTTACAGGCAGTTTAAACAGAATGATTAGTTCATGATAACATTCTCTGCCTTGGTATATTAATATTGGCATTTATTACAATATTGCAAACCAAAGAATCACCAAATTCCAAACTAAGCAAAGGCCTTATAAAAGGGTTTGGCCTGTCTAAAGGTTTTACAGTATGTTAAGGACAGTGCTGACTGTTTCATGTGTCTTTTCTCATGTGAGTTTTGCAATACTTCTCCGACAAGGGCCAGCGAGGCACCTTCTGGAGTGAGAACTCCAGGAAGTCGAAGAAAGCAGGCCAGGCTTACATTAGAGTTCCTGCTACTTACTAACTTCAAGATTTTGGGCATCTACTTAACATCTGTTAGCTCCAGAAATTATCTGTAAAATGGAGGATGTATGTGCTTCATGATTGTTGTGAGGATTGAGTCAGATAAGGCAAATAAAGTGCTTAGTGCATTGCATGGCACATAGAATGTGAATAAAGGGAAAGGAAGCTTCGCTTTAAATGCTATAGCACTGCACGGTGTACATAGTATGCCCTCAACAATTTTGCATTTGTTGAGTAGATGGAAGGATGGGAGGATGGAAGTCAAGTTTTCCTTCCTCTGCAGAACATTGCCTGGAAATTCAAATGGAATGATTTGGGGGAGGCCCAAAGCCTCTTAGCAAACCCCAAATATCTTTCCACTGGCATTAGATGCTATTTTAAAATTTATTTACTCAATCTGTTCAGCCAAAGGCCCCAGATGAAAGAAAATATGACTTTAGAGACAGAATAAAGTAACCTATTGTGTGCCCTGGCTCCAGTCTGGTTGATGAGTCTCCTATCTCAGGCAACATTCTGAGTGGAAAGAGATCTGGGCTGCAAGTTGGAAGTTCTGGCCTCCATGTATAGCTCTGCTAGCATCTAGCATCACTTCCCTGGGCCTCTGGGCCTCAGTTTTCCTGCTACTTAAATGAAAGATTAGACTAGATCTTGGTAATGAATTTGATCAGTCATTCTAAAACTAGGGGTACTATGCAGATAAATTTATGGTGAGGAATAGGGCAGTCCTTGGATTGAAAGGGTCCTAAAGGTGACAATGTGGGGATTATAGCCCTGAAAGGACGGGGAGTGTCTATGCAAAGTGGTCATGGACTTCCTGATGTGGGGGTCATAGGAACATTGCTGAAGGTGAGTAGAGTTCAACAATGACGGAATTGGGACTGCTTCCTAGTTTTGCTGGAAGCCAGTATGGTCTATAAACATCACCCAGGAGTTTTACTGGATGGTAAGTAGTATCATAAGATCACCGGTAGAAAAGAAAGTTAACTGCTCTAAATGTGATCTTCTACATGGCACCCTTGGGTGGGGATGGCTTGTGTGCAATGTGGAAAATTGATTTGGGGCATTCCAAGATCAGACTGTCAACTTGGTGGTGAGATCTTGGACTGCTAGGAAGTTATGGGTCTGGAGTGATGGCCCCAGCCCATAGCAATCAGGAATAAAGCAGCTCTTTGTGGCTATAGGTATCCCAGAGACCAGGTCTAAAGTCAACAATTACTAAACATTCCACTGGTAGGCATCACAGTGAACGTTTCACATGTGTTAGCTCATGTGAAGCTCAAAGAGGCTCCATGGGGTGGACATTAATGTTCTCACGACAGAAATGAGGAAACAGACTCAGGAGAAAAAGTTGTAGAGCTGAGATTGGAATGGAAGATCTTTGCATGCCAAAATTTAGACTTCTTTCCAACTGTGTCACATAACCTTTAGGATAATACTCTGCATGTAATACTTCTGCAGATAATACACTGTTGTAGTTCAGTGTTCTTTGCCCAGGGGAATTGTGGATAGAATTATTGTTCTCATATTTTTGTTATTTTCAGGCATTTCTGGAACAAAGAACTATCACTACCAATGGTTCCTATTATCATCCACTCTGGGAGAGAATTTTAAGTCATTAGTTTATATTTTTCAGCTGTCATGGTTCCAATTTAAGTTTGTTAGATCTTTTGTTTACACTTCATTAGAGTTTTGTGTTTTCTTGATGTTTTATTGAGACACATTTGTTAGTGTTTTAAAAGGTTAATGAAGAACCTCTCAGCTCTATAGGTTTTTGATTAATGTTGCAAAGAAGAGGACAGAGTGTATCACTTTATACGTGAGACATATCCACGGGTAGAGGCGGATGTTCCAGACATGTTCAGGAAAGCACTTCAGTATTCTCTAATAACCAGCACATTAATTGGAACAAGACAAACTAGAGAGGCATCTGCAGAATTAGTTTCCTGCACAGTGCCTGCTAAGATGAGGAATTAGCCTGTGCTCACGTTTAACATGCAGGTCCCCAAGACACGGCGGGAGCCATCTGCTGCAGGGAGCTGTGAATTGACATTGATCAGGATCAATATCACGTGATCACATCACTGACTGTAAGCCATTATCAAGTTTGGAGGCTTTACCTACCTGAGGATCTTTCCATGAAAAACGTGTCAACTCTCTCTGCCATCTTAGGATAAGTGGGGGAAGGTGTGCTTACTTGCTCCAAGGATATGTATCATTCACACTTTGAAGCTTTAACAATTGTATAGACCAAAGAAAGATGTTCTTAAAACATAGTTACTTCTATCATTCTTTGTCTCTTATTTCTTTTAAAGTCCCTTATGAAATATGCTATATATCAGAGCTTATATTGTACAGTTTAAAGCCTAATAAAATAAGCTGCGTGTATTCCCTGCTTACTTAAGGAACATGAATCCTTTTCCTTTTCCAGTCGCTTCTGTGAGCCACTCCTTGGCATTAGTTTTATCATACCCTTGCTTTTCTCTGCAGTTTTACCACATGTGATAGATGATTCATCACATCCTTTCTTCTGTTTAAAATGTAGTTTTGTTTGATAAAGCCCCGCGTCTCCCATGGCAGAACCATAGTGTAACCCAGCTCACAGAAACTGATTCTATTTTAAAATAGGTCAGAAGGCCTATATCACGAGCCCGTTTGTTTTGATATTTTTCTGATGCATAATCAGATAAAGAAATTTGTGCAGTAAGCAACTTTCAACTCTCTATCCCCCCACCACATCTAATTTGTTTTTATTCTATAAATTAATGTATTTTATAGTAGAATGGTAGCATAAGGAATGCATATGTTATTATGTATACTTGGAGTCTGATAAGAACTTGCATTTCAGTATAGAAGAAAATGAATTAAAAATTTTTGAACCATAGTCACATTTATTTTCCAAATTTGTATTCTGCAGCAAGCGAGATTCTGAGTTAGTGGTCACAGAAGGATATAGTCACAAAAAATGATGAGAGAGTCTGAGCATCTTCGTGATTTTCCACATCCAAAATTAGAGTAAGACTCAGATACTAAGCCAGGAATAGTGGTGCATGCCAGTAATTCCAGCTCTCAGGAGGCTGAGGCAGAAGGATTGCTGCAAATTTGAGGTCAGCCTGGGCTACATAGTGAGTTCAGGTGCAGCCTGACCTATTCAAAAAACAAAAACAGCAACAACAAAAAGACTCAGAAGCTGATGTGGCTTTAACAGTAGCTCCTAATATGGCTTTATATCATTACAACTGCTCCGATTTAGCACAAGTGTGTCTTTTTACATTATAAATATCCATTAGGGATCTTCAAAGCAAGCAATTGAGACTGCTCTGGCTGGTTTAAGCACAAAAGTAGTTTCCGGAGAGGTGTCAGGCATCTGTTGGAATCACTGAGCATTTTTGGGTGCTACACTTAGAATACTATTGGAGCAAAGAAGAGCAGAGTCACTTTTGGAGTCACACCAGAGAATGAGCCTTGTGAGCCATTTCTGCAGCCACCATGGAACACTGTACACAGGACTTGCATGGCCATGGCTGGTGCTAGCTACAGATGCTACTGGCTTGGCACTGGCTGCTGCCACTGCAGTTATTGTAATGAAGGATCTCTGTTCTCTGAGTCACTGGCCCGTGATTGGAAGCCCCAGGGTGGTTGTATCTCATTGCCCACACATGGATGGACCACAATCTGTGCCACAATTGCCAGAGGGCTAGAAAAGCAAGGATCTAGCTATTTGGACTGCATTAAAGAAAGTGGTTTCATTCCCCACTAAGATTCATATGGTGGAAAATTCATCAAACACAGAAAGGAGTACAGAAGCTGGAAGGCCACAATTTGCTGTACATATGCGACTTATTTTTTCCCCAAAGGCTTTCTTCTGAACCTTTTATCTTCTTTCTTGCTGACCTCTTGTTTTCTGTTAAATCATTTATTAATAGCATGCATTTCAAGTGAAAGAAAAGATAAAGAGATAACCTTCAAAAATTATTTCATATTATAGTTTTCTTGAAGTTTCGGTAAGCGACATCCAGAGATAATACTGCACTCGACCACCCCTCAATCCATACCACTGCTTAAGTTATGACACCCCCATGCCAAGCATATGCAAATGGCATGAACCTACCTTCCAAGAGTACAACTCTCACAGGCCTGGAATGGATTAGTAGGATGGAAAACTTAACCCTTTTATACCTCATTTATATAAATTATACAATCTTAGAATTTCTAGGGGCATGACATTCTAATTTTGGGATTTATGCCTCATCGTAATTTAAAGATAGATGAATGCTCAAACATAAGGAAACAGAGTATAGGAATCACAGGTACTAAAATCAGCCCATTTGAAAATCCTCCAAGGCTTTGAGACCTCAAGCAAATTCCTTTTCACTCTCTGGATCCATTACTGATCTACAGAAGGACAGTGATCATTCTTATCTCACAAGGTTAAGGGTAGGAAGTAAATAAATTCATATCCTTGTATGTAAAGTGTACAATGAGTGCTCAGTAAGTGGTGACTGTTTCTATTATAATTCTCAACACAGAAGAAAATCTGGTTTTCTCAAAATAAAGGACATGTTCAAGTGAAGGCAGTTGACTTAATGAAGGGTATGAAGAAAAAACTCCAATGGTAGCCTAGGGGCATCCAAAGTGCCCCTCAACAGATGACTGAGAGGGTCATTTAAAAGCAAAAAAATTAAATTAAAAATAAAAGAGGTGGGAGGAGGGGTGTAGAAACAAAGAGAAAGACCGTTCACTTTTATTCTGACTCTTGGCTAATTTACTAGCCAAAATCTGAGCAATTCTTGATGTGATCTGGTCAACATTATTAGGATTTTGTATTTATTACTATTATCATAATATTTTATAATGTGCATTTCCTTTCAAATTAACACCAGAAGATCATCATCTGTCCTTTATCAAAAAGGCAAAATATAACAAGTGTTAGCAAGGATTTGTTATGGAGTAGTAAAGAGGTCCCTTGAAAAATTAAAAATAGAGCTACCATATGATCGAGCAATCCCACTTTAGGGTATATATAGCCAAAGGAAATGAATCAGTATGATGAAGAGATATCAACCCTTCCATGTTCATTACAGCCTTCTTCACAGCAGCCAACGTATGGAAGCAGCTGAAGTGTTCATCAATAGGTGAATGAATTGTTTAAAAGGTGTTACGTAGAGACAGGGAACTACTATTCAGTCTTTCACACAAAATGAAATCCTATCATCTGCAACACTAGGGATGAAACTGGAAGACATAATGTTAAGTAAGATAAGTCAGACACAGAAAGACAAATACCACATGGTCTCATGTATATGTAGAAACTAAAAATGGGCAAACTCCTCTGAGCAGAGAGAATAAGGCAGTGATGGTAAACTTTTTAGAACTTTCAATAATAATGAAGAGTTGGTTGTAGCACATATGCCATAGGTTTGCCACCACTGGGACGGGGAACTAAGGTTTGGGGGCTCTGGAAGCAGAACTGGGAGAGTTTATTAAAGGATACAAAACTTTAGTTAGACAAGATAGACAAATTATGGGGCCGAGGATATAGCTTAGTGGCACAGTGCCTGCCTGGCAAGCACGAGGTCGTGAGTTTGATCCGTGGTACCACAAAATAAAAAATTAAATAAGTAAATATGTTTACTTGGGTTTGCTCTTGTGCAAGAGAGTTTTGATGTCTAAATTCTCTGCTCGCATGATTAGGTAAATCATTACTTATCACATAGTCAAGTTAATTATGAGGGATGATTTTATCTGATGGTTTCCCAACATGAAAGTTCAGGCAGAATGGTACATGGAATGGGGTTAAAAATCTATTCTGAGTGATTTTTAATTATATAATACAGTTATTATATTAAGATGTTATGGATTGAGGCGTGATATGGGGTGGGAGGAGTCAAGTGCATTTCGTACAGTAGATCTCTCTTAATTTGTTTGTGAATATTTGAGGACATGGTCGATGAATAAGATGGTTGTTTAATGGAAAACAGAAGAGTACTGTCTTCTGTGGATAGGTGCAGCCCTCAATCAATGTACATTGAGTTTTGCATTCTCGAAGGAGTTTACAAAGCAGTCAGAGGCCTGTTTAGCTGGGCACTAGTAGCTGCTTCTCTTGGTAACTCTTGGCTGGGTTTTGACTATCATTTGTCCCCCTTAGCTGAGTATTTTGGTGCAGTAAACAGCCTCTGCATTCTTCACAGTCACACTGACAGTGGTAATGGCAAGCCCTGGGAAGGGTAATATTGAGGAGGGGGATCAAACAACTTATGAAATGGGCATCTAAGTAAGGTAGAGGGATGCTGAGGCAGAAGGTAGGAGGATTCTGAAGATAAATTGAGCTTATTTGCTTTATTCTCCTCTTGATCTTGATACCCTTTATTAATAGGATACAGAGTAGATTATGCACTGTGTTTCACATACACAAAAGAATGGAAAAGAAAAGGCAGTCTTTCCTCTAGAGATGTTTACAATATAGCTTGGTGATTCTATTTCCCCATTCTTTATATACCACTATTTACTGCATTTACTTCTCCTTCTTCCTCTTTAAATTAAGAAAGCAGAAACAAAATCAGATACTGTGATAGTGGAATGTGGTCTTTGATTACATTTCTCTCCCAAAGCCTCAATATTTCACATTGTTATAAATAGTGTGCTTTGTAGAAAAACTTCTTAATTTGAAAATGTTGCAAATGGCTTTTTATCAGGAGCTAAGGACTGCCAGAAAAAATAGATTTAATTATGAACCATTGTTGTGGAATGGGCCATCTTAAATAATAGAAGTCAAGTTTCCAAAAATTAAAAAAAGACTGCATTTTGAAAAGGTCTTGGAATAATCAGCAGCCTTTGTTGATTGGTTTCCAGCAAGTTTTCAGAAAAGAAAGACTGTCATATTTTCACTGGTACAGACTCAGATGGGGGTTTACTGGGACTTCATCATCACTTCCTTGCTTAGGCAACATTTGGTTCAGAAGAATCCCTCAGCCCCTGTACATTAAGATGGAGCATTAGAAAAACTCTTGGGACTGAATTTTCAGAGCCTGGGTTCCTGGGGTCATTTCAGGTAATATAGTCTTAAGCAATCTTAGCTTTTGGAGCTTCCCTGAAGGTGAAGACGCGAGAGGCTAATATTTCTGTGCAAGAATTCTTGGAGTTTGAATATTGCTTCTGGCTTTCAATAAAAGGTTTGCTCCTGAGCAAGATAGGCAAAATTCCAAATGAGTAGATATTTCCAGAGATTCATGGACTCTGCCAAAATGACTGTCATTGCTGCCATTTAGTCCCTGAAAAAAGATCTTATACATATGTGAGTAGAAAAGATGATTTAGGAATTTGTCCTTTGGTAGTTGCTAACTTGAAGTATTAACTTCACTTGTACTTAGTGGTTACCTTAGTCTGCTAGGGAGAATTTGAGGATCACACATATGAAGGGATGTCAGCAAGATAAAATAAAAGTCTACATGATGAACTGATCTTCCCTATTATTGTGTAGAGTTCCTTTTAGCTCTTAAAACTATAATAAATAAAAGATTCTATTAGTTAAAATTATACACGAATTAAGAAAATTTAGGTAAATTTGTAGATAATTGAAATATAATCTTTTGGGGGAACATTTAACAAAGCCTCCTTTCAACATGTCAATTAGTTTCCTAATTGATATGAAATTAATATTTTGCAATGAACTATTTTCCTTACACCAGGATCTGTAGTAGGCTGGCTAAAAATGGAGTAGCATTCATTCCTACCCAGAGTTTATAACTGCCCTAGCAATGTTAATGTTAAGTTAGCACCTAAAAACATAGCTTCAAATGCAACCTCTGCAGATTTGGATGAATAAATACATCTATTGCTAGTGGTCCAAAATGATTAGCAAAATATTTGCCTGACATGCAGGAGGCACTGGGTTTAATCACCAGCACTTCATATGTATGATTTGCTTATTGAATCAGAATTTTTTTGCCAGTAAAATTTACAACATTAAATTCTTCTCCTTTATTTTCTAAATCCAAGAGTTTTTAAAAGTAAAATTCAGTATATGTCTCATGTTTTAAAAAAACTTTTGATCAAATTAGTGGTGTTTTCTATTTGCAGTAGGTTATTTGCAGTATTCTTTTTCACATAACTTATAGCTTCAAGTGGAAAAAGAGGGAAATGATCCTCTCGCACTGTTCCTTCCCAGATACTGGACACAGATACATAGTGTTCAAAGACTTTCTCAGCTTATTAAAGCCTCCCTCTCCTCAGCAAATAGGTCTCAGCTTCTATTTTCTTGTTAGGAAGTTGTTCCAATGTGATGCATCTGCACTGTGGAGATTTAAAGTGGTTGTCCCTTGAGCCCCATAAAAACAAAAGCTGGGATTTGTATAAGCTGTTGATTTATTGGGACTTATCTGATGGTTTGTTGCCAACCGACCCCTGTGGTATGAGTCTTCCTTCAGTTGATATTTGGTCTCAGAGAAATTCTTCCCTGACTCCAAAGAAGCAATGGTTGCACTTACTTTAGAGGAAGGATTCATTTAAATATACTAAGGCTTTCACTTTACGAAGTTCAAAATCTTTCCTGTACGATACTTCTTAAAGGAAATTTGGGAAGAAATGCTTGATTGTGAAGGTGCTAACTGAGGGAACATATTGAATGCTGGTGTTCCCTTATTTAAAAAAGAAATCACTTGAAAAAAGAGAGACTTTTAGTAGTTTTCCAGAGACAAAACCAAAGGCCAGTTTTTCCTTGGAACTGGGAATCTTGAGGTGGGAGTAATATGAAACGGGGAAAGATGGAGAGGGATTTATGACTCACTATCAGTAGAATAGACAAGTTCCTGATGTGCATTTCTAGTTAATCAACTAATTAATCATTGATACGCTAACTCAT
This sequence comes from Cuniculus paca, assembly GCA_004365215.1. NCBI lineage: Eukaryota > Metazoa > Chordata > Mammalia > Rodentia > Cuniculidae > Cuniculus > Cuniculus paca. The sequence goes on from RJWT010041783.1 coordinate 10,342, forward strand.
TAATTTAACAAATATCCACTGGGCATCTCTGCCAGAAAAGATTCTGGCACCAGAGGCACAAAGTGAATGAGACACATTTTTTTCTCCTTAAGGAATTTAAAAGGAAATGCATATATAACTACAGCAATAATTTCTCAGACTGTCAAATAAAGGTGAGGATTAGCTGTTCACCAATGTTAGGGTTTTTTTTTTTTAAAGAAAAACATATATAAAGAAACTTCAAATAGGAGAATCAAATTCATGTTCACAACTGGTTTGCTGCACAATACTGTCATCAGCAAACCAAGCGATGATCATGCAGGACCTGGACTGTGTGGACATTGTCAGTTTCAGTTCTGATTTTTCTAAAAATGGGAAGTGACAGTTTATGTAATTTCTTTTGAGGGCCAATCCAATGAAAACTACTGTCAGTACTTATCAAAGGTAGCCTTACTGGTAGAGGTCACTATGATAATAACAGCTTGTAGAACTTTCATAAACATTTCTTCACATTTCACTGCATGAAAGTGCTGTCAGTAGGTCTCGTTATTTCCACTTTCTGTTGAGAAGATGAGGTCTCCACAATTGTGACTGCCATAGCCCTCTGGGTTACAGGAACAACAGTATCAGAGTGTCTAGGGTAGAATATCTTTTGCCGTTTTACCCAGAGAAGTTTGTGCTAGTCCTCAAAAAGGGTTAATGAAAGGACCAGATGTGAGGGCTAAATGTGAATCTAGATTAGAAATATTACAGCTGTTGAGCTGATATCAGAGGCCTTATAAGTTTTTAGATTGCTCCAGAGGATGAGACTGCCAGAATAATGACTTTCCCGAAGAGGCCTACATTCTTATGCCTGAGGTTCATGAATATATTAGGTTACAGAATAAAAGGGAATTAAAGTTGTGGATGGCATTGATGTTGCTAATAAGATGTGTCTTAGTTACTTTCTTGGTGCTGACACACAGTACTGGATACCCACCATTTAAAGGAGGAAAGGTTTACTTTAGCTCACAGCTTGTAGAGGTTTCAATTTAGTCTGTCAACTCCAAGGCAGGGCAGCAGGCAGAGGGGCATAGTAGAGGAGGGTTGATCATAGCATGGTGACAGGAAGCAGAGATCAAGAGACAAAGGGAGATAGACCCTTCTAGGCCATGTCCTTAGTGACCTACCCATCTCCTCTGACCCCGCTTTACCTCTGGATATCTCATTTAGATATAAACTCATCTATGGATTAGTCCTCTGATTAGTATCATGTTCCTATGATCCAGTCCCCTTCCAAAAGCCACACCTGTAAGTACATGAGGCTTAGGGGTACATCTGGATATAAATCATAACAAGGTGTATTAATTTTCTCACTGCTTAAGCAAAATATCAGATGCCCACAACCTAGAGGAGAAGAGGTTTATTTTGGCTGTTTCAGAGGTTTCAGTCCTGGCCAGCTGGCTCCAGTGCATAAACATCATAGCAGAGGGCATGGTGGAGGAAGGCTGTTCCTGTATGGTGGCTGGAAGCAGAGAAACAGTGGTGGGCAGCCCAGAGACAAAGGAAGGGCAAGGCACAAGAACATACCCTTCCAGAGACTCACCTCTTCCAATCAGGCTCCACTTCTTAATAGCACATTCAGTTAGAAAGTTGTTAGTGAGACACCACCATGATCCAATCACCTGTCAAAATCCCCACCTCTGAACACAAGATACTTTGGGGATACAATTTGTAACATCAGATGCCCTTAAAATAGTGAAAGTACCTGGATTATCCTCAAGGCCCCCATGTAATTCTTGAAAGTTAAGCAGAGAAAGAGCAGGAGATAAGCCTAAGGAAAATTGTTTAGAGGGCTGTGACATTGCTTTCTTTGGAAATGGAGGAAAGGGCTACAAAAAGTATGAATGATGTATAAAAGCTAAAAAAGGCAAGGAAGCAGATTTTCCTCTTAGAAT
>RJWT010041784.1:0-12254 GCA_004365215.1 Cuniculus paca
TTTTTTTTTTTCCAGTTTTAAGAGAATAAAACCAAAAAATCCCAAAACAGAATAAAGTCAATCAAAACAAAACAATCAATGTGATACAAGACTTCAAAACAAGATAAAAGGAAACCAACAATGGCTACCATGTTGCCCCTTGCTATCTTCACAGTAACTTCCCACACAGACAGTGCATCCTTCAGGGGTGTCAGACACCAGCTTTCTGCAGAACGCTCTGTCCTTTGCATGCTACTTAGGATTTCTGCTCCAAAATGATGGTGCTATACTCAGGGTGCCTTGTTTTTCAAGATGTGGGTGGGATGGGTGACACCTAGCTCTTCAACTTTATGCTGGATGGAGGATGAGGCTGAGGGATTGCTCACCATCGAGAGTCAGCCTACCTTCTGCATATTAGAGAAACGTAAATTATTGACTCCTTTTCTATGCAACCCTGGATTTTGGCATCGTTCCAACTCCCTTTGCAACTGTGAGAAAAATCACCTACTAAGCCAAGAAAGGAAACAAGTGAGCTCTTCCTGTCTGTGCACCACAAGGATGAAGGGAGCCAGTTCTGGAGAATTCTGCCTCCACAGCCGGTTCTTGGGGATGACAGGAGTTTGTGTCTGCAGCCATTACTATTCCACATATAAAAATATCTCTGTGGATGATATTTAAAAGGGATGAAGAATTTTTTAAGTTATAAAGTTATTTGGAATTCAGACTATTTATTTGAGTCTTTTTGTTTGAAAGATTTGTTTATAGATAGGAAGGGGAGTTTGGCTTTCAGAGCATCACAATTTCAGGGAACGATGGTTTCTTCCTTCAAAGTGAAAAGTTGTTTGTTTTCTACAGGAGAGAGGCTGTGTGGCTGAGCTGGAAATTAACTTCTGAAATAGCAGGAGAGAGAGACTTGCTGATAACAGGGACAGACTGGCTGCTCCATTCCACTCCTATTTATTTCTGTGCAATTATCACTGGAGCTGCAGCTCAGCCACAACCTCCTTTTTGCCCCTTTGACAACTGAGGGCTGCAAGTCTCCCTTAGCAGCTCGTGTCCAGTGTGTGGGGAGAAGATGTTTTCAAGGGCAAAGCTGTCACCTGGGAACAGTGCAGATCCAAAAGCGTGTGGTATAATTGGACATGCTGTTGTAATTTGTTTCCAAATCCTCAAGCAACACTTCCCTCAGCTCAAGTTTTAAGGAGACCTGATTTGCTGTTTTATTTACTGATTCATGCAACCATTCAGCAGATACATATTAGACGTCTTCTATACGTGGTGCTGTTCAGAGCACTAGAGTTGTGGAGGAAAATAAAAGACAAGGTCCTTGCCTCATGGGAATTGTGTGGCAGGTTGTGAGGCTGGAAAGAAGTCAGGCAAAAATAGTGTAATTTTAAGAGGTGTCAAGCATGATAAAGTTTTTTTCAAACAATAAATAAATAAATAAACTAAAGTGAAGAGGCAGCGTGAGTGAGAGACAAGAGTGTTGTTTTAGACACAGCACCAAGGGAAGTCCCTGGTAGAGAGTGGTGCTCGAGCAGAGACCCGAATGAAGTCGTGAGAAAACCATGCAGAGAATGGGCAACAGCACGGCAGGTGGAGGACACAGCAAATGCAAAATCCTAGCAGTGTAGACAAGTATGGCACACTCAAAGAGCAGCAAGCTGGTGGGCGTGAACAGGGAACAGGGAAGCCAGAGTGCCACCCGGACAAGACATGCAGGACTTCATGGCCCAGGGCAGTGGGTTGGATTTATTTGAAGTGAGATGGAAAGCTCCAGAGTTGGAGAGTAGAACAATGTGGCTGATGCCTCGGGAGGTCATGGTGGGTGGCGGGGCTGTCTGCTGAGCGTCATCCATGCTACAGTTTATGTCTTCCTGGATGAGTCCCCAGCACTGGTACTTAAGATACAAACACCAGTTATATCCAGTATGCAGCCTGCTCTTGGAATCCTGAATCCAGGTGAATAGGAGAATCCTACAAAAAGCCTGTAGTCCCTAGAAATGGCCTGTAAACATCGGAGCACCTCTTGTACTTTTCTACATGAGACCCTCTAGAATCCTTGGTGCCTACTTTTCTTATAAACCGAATGAGGGCAACAGTAATTCCCTTCACCATAACGTGTTTCTGTGAAGTTTCATCCACATAAAATGCTTACAAGAGTGAGATGTGGTAAAAAGTCAAGCTTCAATGAATGTTAACAATCATGGTCATCTTGATCACCACCATAGCAATCATAATCATATCACCAGTATTGTGATATTTTGTGTTTTCACCCACATAATTTGTCTTTTATCATCATAGTCACCATCAGCAACGTCATCATCATGACTGCCATCATCATCACCATCTCCATCATCAGTGCCACCACTGTTATCATCATCATCACATCACATCATCATCACAATCATCACAGCCATCACCATCAGCACCACCATGATTGTTGCCATTATCACAACTGTCACTATCACTATTGTGATCATCACTATTACCATCATCAGCACCATCAACATCATAGCTACCATCATCATCGCCATCGCCATCATCAATGCCACCACCATTGCCATCATCTTCAACATCGCATCATCATCACAATCATCAACACTACCATTATTGTCATATTCACAAGTGTCACTATCACCATCACCACCATCACCATCAAAATAACTGTTAAACACCATCACCACCACAATCAATATCATCACCATCAGTGTGATCATCATCACAACCATCATCATCATCTTAATTATCATCACCACCATCACTACTCTCATAACCACCATCACCACCACCATCATCACAATTTGTAGAATTACTCATATAAATTCTCATCATCATTGTCATCATGATTGACTTCAGTAAGGTTTAGAAAACGCTGGTTTCTCTACTAATTCCATTCCAATGACAGAGTCATTGAATAGCAAAATGTCAGCCTTGCAGTAATTTTCAGCTCATCTGTGTAGCCCATTTCTATATGTCTCATTTTTCAATCTCATTGTTATGAATGTCTGATTTTTTCTCTCAAGCAGCTTTCCATCACTGACTAACATGTTTTCTGAACATGAGGACCCTTCTTTCACACAGAAACATCTATTATAATTTAATATCTGATTACTAAGGAGTGAAATTAGAGTAGAGCTTACTATTGACTATTAGACTTGAATTCATAATGTTAATTAAAAGTTTACACTGTGAAGGTGCCTATTTCAAAATCACTTACAAAGAAAGTATGTCTAAAAGTTGTCAGCTTGAAGGATACAATGTACCTCTTCAGGTACTGTTCAGTGTGGATTTCCTTTAGCATTGAATATTTTTCCCAAATATGTACTTTGTATAATATTACTTTCATTTTCTTCTTGTCTGTTCATGACCTCCTATTTTATTAAATTGTTTGCATTTGCATTGGTAGATTTATAAATGTTCTTTATATATTAAAGATGCAAATTCCGTGTCTTCTTTACTATAAATACTTCCCCCAGCTTTTGTTTGCCATCTAGTTTACTTATAATTCATTTTAATAAGTAGAAGTTTTAAAACATTATGCAGTCACTTATGTAACTTATGTAACAGTTCTATTTATGGCTTATTATTTTTTAAGATAAAAAGCCTTTCCTATCTAGATGCCAGATAAAGATTCACTCTCTGTTTTATGTTTATTAAAAAGGGATTGTGCTGTGACACAGTAGGTTATATGTTCCTGTTTCTTCTTGGTGGTTTCTCTTTCTAGCCCATCATGTGGCTTTTCTCTCGTTTGAGCCACCCTGGGAGGTACTCGTCTCAGAGAAGATGAGGTGGGAAATGGAAACATAAAGAAACCTCTAGGCAAAGCCATTTCCTGCTTCCTGGCTCTGCTACAGAGCATCCAGGTGGGAACCCAGGACCCAAGGATTGCAGGTGATGGAAATGGAAAAGGCTTCTGTGCTGCATTTCTAAGGGACCAGGGGGTGCCAGGAGCACTGCGTTTTCACGCCCAGCCTGGCCCAGCCCAGCCCAGGAGTAATGTCGAGGAGACGCCTCTGCAATCCATTTCACTGATGGGTCTGACACGGCTAACAGCCCTTCCCAGCATGGAGTAGAGCTCTGCACCAACAGTGCAGACGGAAGCCAGAGTGATGTCCTGTCCACCAGGGCCCAGCTGTGCTCAGTGAAGACTGGAGAGAAGATGGTGGCATCAAGGACCTGGAACTGATGCCCCATTCCTAAGGGATCTGTCAGTCCTGCAGGAGGGGGCAGTGTCCCTGGACCCCTTGCTGACTGTGGAAACCCTAATTTCAATGAGTTGATGTCTGTTCCTCTCTGGAAGGAGGCTAATAATAAAAATGAAGCAAGTCATAGCAGAATAGAGGGGCAGATCTTATACATTTGGGGCATCAAGGTTTGTATCCGTGAAGTTATGCTACTGTGATTTTATGTGTGGGTTGATCTTAAGTCAGTATATATTTGTATCATAGCATAGTGCAAGGCAAGGATTTGCCATTTTTTAAAGTTAATTCCAATAGTTTGTAAGTCAGCTTTTCTTCATTTATAATACCGTACGTGAGTGTTTAATTTATTACTAACTGGAAATGGCACATTTATCACATTCAAAATTCTAATAAAATACTAATGAATTCTGAGTTTCTCTCCAGACATTTTATTCTGGGCATCGACTGATTTCTCTGTCTTACTGCTAGCTTCAAAGAGTTTCACATAATCATTGAAAATGTGTAACATGTTTGAGGGTTAAGCAGAGAACCTCTTCCTAACAATACCCTCTTTCTCAAAATCTTCTTGAGATTCTTCCCCGTTTGGAAATTTCTTTTTTTTTTTATTTTAAAGACAATAAAACAGAACAAAACAAAACAGAGTAGAGCAAAATAAAGCAGATCAGGAAAGAACAATGTAAGCAATATAGGACTCCAAAACAAGAAAACAGGAAATCAATGGCTACCATCATGTCTCTTGTTTTCTTTGAAATAGTTCATACTTTCACATGCAATAAACTCAAACAAAGTCAAATAGTATAACACCAAGCAAAACAAAAGAATAAAAGCACCACAGGCCTTCAAACCAGACAGTAAGGAATCACCCATGGCTACCATGTCTCTCATTTTCTTCAAGATAGCTGTCCATACTTTCCCATATACCACAATCAAATGATAGAGAACTGACTAAAACCGATCAAATCAAAGAATAAAAGAATTACTGTATTTCAACACATAATGATGTTAAATCAACAATGGCTACCATAATGTCTCATCTTCTTTACAATAGCTGTTCATATCAGTTCTTGTAGACTCTTTAGGAGTAGTTCTAGGCCTCTCTCAGCCTATACCCATTCATCTGTCCTTTCTGTGTTAAGGCAGAATAGCAAAACCAAACACAAGAAAAACAAGAAAAGAAAAAAAAATACAAATAAGTAATAGTAACAGATAGTCCACAACGATAGCCATATAGGCTTTCCAAACAAGGTGGGAGGAACACACCAAAGGTTGTTATTTTGTATTGTTTTCTTCATAGGAGTTACTCAGGTTACCACATACAGGCATGCATAATCGATCTAATCCTATGAATGTTAAGTGTTTTGTTCCAAGAACTAATACACTTAGTGGTAAAATTATCATATATATATATATATATATACACACATTTATATCTTTTTTCTTTTCCTTTCCTTCTTTCCTCCTTTTCCCTGAGTTGTTTTTTCCTTTTGAGCAGTTTCTTACCCTTTCACAATATTTATTGAAGATTTTGTATCTTATTTACTCTTTCAGTTTCTTCCACTAGGGAGACAATACAGTGTTTACACATGTAGGTTTGATTTATTTCACTTATGAGTATGGTCTCAAGTCACATCCATTTACCTATAAAAGCCTCTATGTGATCCTTCCTTATAGCTGAGTAGTACTCCATTATATAGAAAGACTTCTAGATGTAGTAACCAAATTAGGTAAGGTAGCTGGATAAAAGTCAACACTCAAAAAACAATAGCATTCTTGTACACAAACAACAAAATCACTGAAAGAGTGATAAGACAAACCACACCTTTTATAACAACATCCAAAACAATGAAATACTTAGGAATCAATCTAACAAAGGAAGCAAAAAGATTTATTCAATGAAAATTATAATACTCTAAAAAAAAGAAATCAAAGAGGATCTCAGAAAATGGAAAGACATTCCTTGTTCATCAATAGGAAGAACAAACATTGTGAAAATGGCCATTCTCCCAAAATTATTATACAGATTTAATGCAATTCCCATCCAAATAACATTAGCATACCTCACAGATCTAGAGAAATCATTCTTAAAATTCATCTGGAACCAGAAAAGACCTAGAATAGCAAAGGCACTTCTGGGCAGCAAGGGCAGGACAGGAGGCATCACAATCCCAGACTTGAAATTATACTACAAAGCTATTGTAATCAAATCAGCATGGTACTGGAATCAAAACAGACCTGAGGATCAATGGAATAGATTAGAAGATACAACCCCAAGTACAAACACACTCAGCCACCTTATCTTTGACAAAGGGGCCAAACATGTTCACTGGAAGAAAAATAGCCTCTTTAATAAATGGTGTTGGAAAAACTGGCTTTCCATATGCCGAAAACTAAAACTAGACCCAAGCCTATCACCATGCACTAAACTAAAGTCAAAATGGATCAAAGATCTAAATATTAGAAAAGAAACACTAAATATGATGGAAGACAAAGTAGGTAGAAGTCTTGAAGACATTGGGATAGGTGGAGAATTTATGAACAAAAATCAGACTGTACAGGAAATACTTCCCAGAATCAACAACTGGGATCTCGCCATGTTAAAACTTTTGCATGTCAAAAGAAATCTCCAACAAAATGAAAAAAAAACCCATGAATTGGGAAAAAAATCTTAGTCAACTATCCCTCAGACAAAGGACTTCTATCTAGAACATATGAAGAACTAAAAATAATCAGGCCCCTGGAATTCAAAGACCCAATTCAAAAATGGGCATCTGAGATTAAAACACACTTCTCAGCTGAAGAAATACAAAAGGCAAATAAATACAGGAAAAATGTTCAGCATCATTGGTCATTACAGGAATGCAAATTAAAACAACTCTGAGATTTCATCTCACTCCAGAAAGAATGGCCAAGATCAAGAAAACAACCAATAACAAATGTTGGAGAGGCTGTAGGGAAACAGGAACTCTTCTACACTGCTGGTGGGAGTGCAGACTGGTGCAACCACTGTGGAAATCAGTTTGGAGGTTCCTCAAAAAGTTGGGATTGGAAGTCCTATTTGACCCAGCTATTCCACTTCTGGGCATATTCCCAGAAGAAGTGAAATCATCTTACCACAGTGATATATGTGCACCCATGTTTATAGCAGCACAATTTGTAATAGCCAAATCTTGGAAACAACCCAAATGCCTATCAATTGAAGAATGGTTAAAGAAGATGTGGTATTTCTATATAATGGAAATTTCTAGCCACAGCTTTGATTTTATGAAACAGTTTATGTAGGATTTAGGTCTTTTCTGAGCTGACCATCCAGGATTAGGATGTGTTGTGCCGTTGATCAAGGTAGTAGTTTACCACCTTCAGTTCAGTTTTACAGTTTCATTCGTGTACCTTCTGTACATCCCTTACAGGGGTCATTGCTAGTGGTAGCTATTTTTGTTTCTATTTTGTGTATTTCTTGCTTGCTTGTTGATTTATTGCTTCTTTGTTGTTATTTGGGGAAGAGCTAAGAACTATGTCCATTCCAGGTGAGAAGCATCACACCCATATAAATGTCCCTGAATAGTTATTTGACAAGAGGGCCGATGTGCTGTGACATTTATGTTTGCTTCCAGCTCTGCATGCACTCCAGCCTTGACGTGTGGATGGAGGATCCATCTGCGTGCAGCTCTGTCCTCTCCTATCTGTCCCCAACACTGTTGTACTGCTTGCCTGTGCTGCTCCCAGGTGGGGCCTTTAGATGTGGCCTTCACCTCCTCCTATCCCTCCAGCCTGGCCAGGATGCCTTGGAGGCTCAGCCCAGTCCCACACCTTATTAGCTCAAGAAACAGAATTTGAGTCAGAACGAGGTGACTTCTTGCAATCTAATCTGGATTATGTTCTGAACTGGGGAAACCCCTTGCATGACTTTTTGCTGTCACAGTGACAGGCGGGACCAGTGAGTGTCCCTAGGCCTGGGCCCCCCTGCACTGGGAAGAGTGCTCCATAAGCACAGTATGCAGATGTCTCTTTGGTGTGCTGCTTTTATTTCCTGTGGATAGATGCTCTTACCGACCACTTTCCACTCCTGGCCACCCAGGACAGGCATGCCCCTCCTGTCTTCTGCTTCCTCCACTCAACTGTGTCTTTTAAGGGCAGAGCCTGGGCCAGCAGGGGCTCTCAGGATGTCTGAGCTGCACATAGTGGCCAGGAGGTGCATGTCATGTGAATATTAATGGAATAAAATAGTTATAGCTCATGTCTGAGCCCTCCCCTCATGCAGGAGGCCTTAGAGGACAGGAGAATTTAAGCTGTAAAATGCTCCTCTATACTCAGTCTCGGACATACCCGAGTTTTGAAATCCTTGCAGCCAGTGAGAGTTTGTTTATGGAAATCTCTGTTCTCAGGTGGCACCCTCTTCCCTAAGGGGCTTCAGGATGCAAGATGGGGAGATGAGGTCCCCACCTCTCACTGAACCAAGATTTCAGGTGATAAGCAAGAGGCGCCCCTCACCACCCAGCATGGACACCACAAGGGCCTGGCTCCTAAACAGCAAATAACTTTATTAGAATTCATCCACAATGGAAAAGAGCAGGCCATGATTGTGAATTAATTCTATTAAACAAATTACTCCATGATTCATGGACTATATTTTTCTTTTACTTCAGTGTTAATCATTAGTTAAAAAGCAAACTTAAAACACAATTCTGCTAGAAAAAAAAAATGAGACACAAATAAGTGTAGATTTTAAAGCACAAAAGCCCATGTATTATTACATATAAATAAGAAGTAAACTATAATGCATAAACAAGATATAATTATTAAAAAAGTTTGGCAATGCAACTATTACAAACAAATGAAATTTTCTGTCTCGTTGCTAATAATGTCATAAAATGTGGGGAACAGACATTGTATTTAAGCTGTATAAAACACATCCAAAATTTCAGAATTGGGGATCTGACTCTGTAAGCTAAAGCCAGCTCTACCACGTGCTCCAGCCATCCCACTTCTGGGTACACAGCCCAGGGAATCGAGTCAGCATTCTCCAGGAGGAGCCTGCACACCCACCTGCACTGCAACTCAGCTCAGAGTCACCCCCGTGCCAGAATCTACTGCAACGCCAGTCTTCAGGCTCCATTCTGTGAGATGGGCAAACCTACATGGAGCCCAAGGGAACAGCCCCAAGGTGCTTTGGGTTTTACTGAGGGAGATGGAGAAGGTCCCAACCTCCACCATGCAAGATCAGGGTCTGCAAAGAGCACAGCTCGCCACACTGTGCTACATCACCGTGTCTCTCTTCTCACACATTCTCTCGGCACCCCGGGCTCAGAGGCCCTCGGGGCCCACAGCAGGACTCGAATGCAGCCTTTATTGTAGGGTGGGAATTCTTCCCCAAACCTGGCTGTGGACAGGCAGCAGGGCACTGGGAAGCCCCAGGTCTACTTCCAAGTAACGGGAATCATAGCAACAGTAGCTGTGCTGTCCCCAACAGGCAGGGCACCGAGGGGCAGCTCTGCTGTCAGAAGGAAGGTGGAAAAGGACCTGGGGTCCTACTGACCATCCCGCAGCACCTGGAAAACAGCCGGGCACCACAGCATGGCTTTTGTCCTTGATCTGCTTGTTACATTGCATTTGACTCTGTCTTTGTGATGGAACAGGAGCTCTGGGGGTATGAAAACAAAATCTCCCTCCAGATGAGTACATTTTCTCCACGTTTAACTGATCCTTCTCCCTCCCATCCAGAGTGCGTTCACCGATTTTCAGAGCCGGATGCAGTGAGGGTTTATGGAAGGCTCTCTTCCTTTCAGCCTGGAAACGCTTCGGAGTATGAAAACAGGCAGTGGAGTCTGGCGGTGAGAAGGTTTTATATTTTCCTCCGTGATCCAAAAGCAGCATCACAAACCCCTGCCGCACCTCCCAAATCCAAGGAGAATCAGTCTCCTTCCGTAATTAGTGGCAACGGCGTGTGGTGGGCAGGGTCACTTTCCTGTCCCATCCCGGGGACCCAAGTCCAGAGTAGGAAATGCTGCCCAACCTGAGAGCGGATGCACTTTCTCCTCCAGCAGGACCTGGAAAGTCCCCTGGAAAAGGGCTTTTCGTCAGCATCACCCAAACCTCCCGCTCCAGCACTCGTTTGGCTGCCATTCTGCGAAAATAAAGCACTCCTTGGTGAATAACTCGGTGGACGCCTTTCGAGTTCTGATGTCTTTAGAGTTGTGCAGCTTATTACTAAACCTTCCGATTGTCCGGAATGTTCTTAATCTCGAACATCGTAGCACCACCTTTCAATCGTTTCTTGCTGTATACCTTTTCCATTTAAAAAATGTCCTACGATGTGGTCTCTTTTCATGCATTTCTATTAAACTGTGCTTACCAACCCGCCCACACTGCAAAGGCAGCCACCGCTGTGGAGCCCCCAGCCCACAGTTTCAAAGTCTGAAAGGCAGGACATCAGGACCTCAGAGCTCGGGGACGTCAGGGGCAGCGGACACCCGAGCTGCTCCTCCAGCTTCTTCCCCATGGCCCAGAGATCCTTCCCATCTCATGGGAGCAGCAGGTCGACATTTCCCAGTTGACACCAAGTTCCAGAGAGTCCTACAGACTCAGAGAGAGCAGGCCGGGTGGGACGCGGAGGAGGAGAACTACAAGGGCAGTAGTGTTGCCTTCCGGTTTATTTTCAAAACAATTAAAGAGCTCTTTACAGATGAAAAGGACAGAAAACCACCTCAATTTACACTGCTATCGTTCAGACAGTGCGTTTACTTTTGTTTCATAGACTCTACATTGGAACTCCTTTAGGTAACAAGTTTTTATGCTTTAAATTTTGCGCTTTTTTTGCCCATTGCTTGTAATTATTTGTGCTTTGCCTTTGCCCATTGTTTATAATTGTCTTGTCTCTTACATAATTTTGTTAAAATGATGATATGTCAGAGTTGAAACAGGCGCTAAGGTTTTGCTCTTGTACATGTTGCATTTAAACTGGTTGCTAAATTTACTGGTACTCCTTGACTTTATTTAGACAGTAGTGCCACAGAGAATAATGTCAGAATACCTCTGGTAGACTTTTAATATAAACGTCTGTAAAATGGGTTTTAAATAAAATCTAGCTCAGACTTGAAAAATGCACACTCTTATAATAAAACCAGGACTCAGTCCACCACCTAAAAAGCACTAGGCTGGTGGCCGGCCTCAAAGACGTGGAGGGGAGGTTTCACTGAGACAGACTGCCTCTGATCCTCCTCTATACTCTAGAGGAAAGAGACAGACAGAGCTGGAGAAAGAAAGACTTACTTTCTTCAGAGACCGAGCATTCAGGAAGATGTCGAATTTCAGGCATCCCCAGATCGGGGCATCAGATTTGTTTTGTTTTGTTTTGTTTTGTTTTGTTTTGTTTTGTTCTGTTCTGTCTCATGATTCAGGCTTCTCCATCCCTTTAGTCTCACATCTGCTGGGTTGGTTTTGTTTCCTGGGCTGAGCTAGGATAGAAGAAATTAAGATAGGTAGAAAAGAGACTAGGAAATTCGTCATTTTTAAATTTGACTTTTCAGAAGATGCGGTTTCGAGGACACAAACTAGGTGACCCGAGGCCACGGTTTACTCTTCTTCCCTCTGCGTGCAGGAAATAGACTCCAAAATCACTTGGAGTCCTCGCAGATGCACTCACCCTGCAAAGGGCCCAGGCCTTGGACTGTGCTTCTTCCAGCACGAGAGATCCAGGAGTCCCACACACTCCCACTCTCAGGGAAGTGACACTGCTAGCTGGGTCCCGTATCCCTCAGCGCCACATGGCAATGCCCTGTGCCCAAACCTAGCCCACTGGCAGGTGACTGGGCAGACTCCAGGATGCGCCTGCAAGATCATCCTTCCAAGGCCCACCCCACCACCAACACCACATAAACCTCAGCCTTACACCGCAACCTGCCTCTCTCCTGAATGCCTACCCTGTTGGAGATGCGTTTTCTGGTGTCAAACGAGGACAAAGGAAACCAGACACTGGACACATTTCTCAGCAGGCCAAATTGTCCTTCTGCAGAAGTGCGCACTGCCAGACAAAGGGCAGCAAAAGGCAGGCTCACCGAGCCAGCCTTCCCCACC
>RJWT010041785.1:0-12256 GCA_004365215.1 Cuniculus paca
CGAGTTCAGAAATCTCTCCTCTGTGGTTGCAACTCTTCTGGTTAAGTAAGCTAAGTTAATTTTGGAGGAGATTGGAATTTTTAATGTTGATATAACCAATTTATATTAAATACTCAGATGCAAATATTGCTAACCTTATCTTCTCATAAATTTTTTTGGGAAATGATTAGGTTTTTTTTCATAATGTCTTGAACTGTAACTATGTCTCTATTTTCTTGAAATTGAGAAGGAAATTTTTTTGAAGTAACATCTTTTCCCCTGAATTTCGTTTAGAGACAATATTGGTGAAAGTATTCTTTACCTGTGGGTGGAGAAAATACGAGATGTTCTAATACGAAAATCTCAGCTGGCACAACCGGGTAAGTTTGAAGTCCATCAGCGTTCTTTTAGCTTGTAAGAATTGAGTTTTCATATGGGTGTTCTGATAGAAATTTTAGATGAAAATCTATGTTCCGGTTTAGAAGTTTCTCTGGGAGTTCATTTACATATGCAATTATGGTAATTTATTTCTATAACACTCAGACTTTTCGGTTTCATTTTACAGTCTTACAGTGTTTTGTGATGAATGAATTTGAGTCCAAAATCTGTTCTAATTGACTATTAATATGAACTTTGTAACATTCCTCATGAATCTGTAATCTGTCAATTAGATATTAGTTTTAAGTGAATTTAGTATATAGAGAAAAAGAACTTCAATCAATACTAAGATACTAAACTCTGAAGTTGTCTTTTTCTTGAGATATATAATTCACATGCCATAATTATTCACTCTTTTAAAGTGTTCTTTTCAAGTGGATTTTCATATATTCCCAAAGTTGTACAACCATGGTTACTATCTAATTGTAGAATGTTTGAAAATTGATATGTTGCTCTATTACTGATCTTTTATTGAGTTGTTAAGTGAATGACAGTATGGAAATTTCTAGTGTCTCCTATTACTTCATTTTGCTAATTTTTGTTCCACTTACACAAAGGCCTTTTAAAAAGAAAAATAGCTCCATTTAACGTGGTAATATATGTAAGTAGTATTTTAATGTTACCACTAGTAGAATTATTTTCAAGGTAGGATAAAAGAGAGATTAAAAAAGAACCCCATGGCAAGCGCAAGGTCCTGAGTTCAATCCCCAGTACCAGAAAAAAAAAAAAAAAAAAAGAACCTCAGTAGTTTATTTACACATTTTTTAGAAGGTTCTTTACAGGGAACCAATTATTTTGGACTCCCTTATCAAAATCAGTATAAATTTTTTTTTTTTTCTTAGAGACAGGATCTCACTGTGCAGTTAAGGCTGGCCCTAGGCTCACTTTGTAGCCCAGGCTGGTCTCAAACTTGCAACAGTTCTTCTGCCTCAGCCTCCTGAGTGCTGGGATTAAAAATCAGTATATATTTACAGTTGATAGTAGTATATATTTTTTTCAGAGCGTTTTCTCATGTTGCTATAGAAGCAAATATTTGTATTGCTTCTGTTAAATTTAAAGTGATAAGTGGCATAAAAGTATTCTAGACAACAATTTTTTTTTTTGCGGCACTGGGGATTGAACTCACGACCTTGAGCTTGCCAAGCAGGTGCTTAGGCCACTTAGCTAGATCCCCGGCCCTCTAGACAACATTTTTGAAGCATTTTTCTTAACATTTTATGATCCATGTTCTGATTTTACTGTATTTCAAGTCATCTGTGAGAAAAGTGGTCTCAGAATTCTCAAAATAAAGTATTTGCCTTTCTGAGTTAGAACAATTGCAGAAATGGAATGTATACCTATAATAATCTAGGACTCTGAAAAATTTACTCAATTCAGCTCTTACAGATTTTTAAAAATTGATGTTAAAAATAACATTTCCCCTTTCCTACTTATAATTACATATGGTACAACCACTCTTCACATTTTAGGGTTGTTAATCTCTATTATATAATTCAACATTTTGACTTTTTAGAAATTTTGTTTGGATTTTTTCTGCAAAATTGTTTTTTCCAGATTTCATATTAAAATGAAAGAATTAATTAATAATTACAAAGAACTAATAAGGGTAACAGCTGGGATTAGGATTTGTCAAGTGAATTTTCTTCTTCAGGGTATCTACTTGTCAAGTAATTTTTGTTTTACTGTTCAATCTTGGAATAAAATTATCCTTTATTATATTTTTCTAGAATAGAAACTTTAAATTTTGAATGAATTGTACAAACTACATTTTTAGAAAATGTGAAGTAGTTTTCATTCCTTTTTATTGCTTCATGTTTGCGATACATTTTGAATGCACACATTGTGGGGAGTTGGTACGTACACAGATAGCATTTTAATCCTTTTCAGTTCTCCTTCCCTCACCTTTTTTCCCTTTCCCTAGATCCTCTTCCCATCTCTGAAAGGCCTGCCTCCCTGTTTCCTAGCATCCATCTTTTATTTTGTTCTTTAAATTATTTATACTTTGGATTTCTCACATAAAAGAGACTAGGTGTTATTTAACTTTATGTGTCTGGCTTATTTCACTTGGCATTATGATCTCAAGGTGTATCCATTTTCCTACAAATGACTCAAATTTATCCTTCTTTATGGCTGAGTAGTACTCCATTGTGTATATATTCCACATGTTGAACAAATTTTAAACTTACAGAAATAGTATGAAGAGCTCTTTGTTCACTCAAATTCCCTGTTAACATCTTACATAATAACCATTGTATAATTATCAAGAGTAGGAAACTAAGCTGAGTGTGCTGGCACATACTTGCAACCCCAACTACTCCGGAAGTTGAGGCAGGAGAATTGCAACCTGGACAATTCAGTTAAGTCCACACCTCAAAATATAGAAGGGCTAGGATTGTAGCTCAGTGGAAGAGCATCCCTGGATTCAGTCGCTGGTGCCACCAACAGAACAAAACAACAAAAAGGAATAGGGAACTAATATAGGTTCAATACTTTTAAATAAACTAAAGAATTTATTCAGATTTCACCAGTTATCTCATTAATGCCCTTTTTGTAGCTATCGGACTCTGTTCAGGGTTCTACATTACATTTAGTTTCTCTCTCTCTTTCTCTTTCCCCACCCTGCACCCTCCCTCTTATCTTCAGTACTAGAGACTGAACCCAGGGCCTTCTCAATCAGCTATATCCTCAGCCCCTTTTTTTATTTTGAGACAGAGTCTCGCTAAGTTGCCCAGGCTTGGTTCAAACTTGCCGTCATCCTGCCTCAGCCTCCCAGAGTGCTGGGATTACAGAGCTGCACCACCAAGCCCAGTTATTTTTCTAGTCTATAGTCAGTTCCTTGGTCCTTGCTAACCTTTATAACTGGCAATTTTGAAAAGTACTGGTGATTTGTTTTGAAAAGCACTTGACTGCCTCTCAGTTTGGCTTGTCCTGTGTTTTTAATGACTTGAATGAGATTAGCATTTATGGCATGAATACCACAAAAATGATACTGTGTCATTCACAGTGCATCCTGTCAAGATCATATCAGTATACTTTATTATTGGTGATGTTTGCTTTGATCCCTTGGTTAAGGTAATATGGGTCAAAAGTCTCCACTGTGAAGTTACTATGTTGGGGTTTCCCAGAGAAATGGAATCACTAGGGGTGTGTGTTTCTGTGTACAGGGAGAGAGATTTACTGTGAGGACTTGGCTTCCACAGTTGTGGAGGCTGACAAGTCCAAAATCTCAAGGAGGGTCAGCAGGCTGGATACCCAAGGAAGAGCACATGTGGCATTCTAAGCCCAAAGGTAGTGCACTGAGAAATGCCCTCTTCCTCGAAGGAGGTCAGTCTCCTACAATTAAGGTCTGGACCTGATTAGATGAGATTATTACTTATATTATGAAGACCAAAATATTTTATTGAAAAATCAGTTGATTTGAATGTTAATCTCACCTAAAAATATCTTCACAGAAACATCTAGAGTAGTGTCAAACCAATTAAACACTAGTTGATTTGGGTACCATGGCTATTATCTGGGTGCGGTCTGGGTAGTATGGCCTAGACAGGTTGACAGGTAAAATTACCACCACAGTTACTGTCTCTCCCTTTGTATCTTGGGGAATATACTCCGAGGCTGCACTAATCTCCTGTTCCACTTTAAACTTTGGCCCATTATAGGAATTTTAGTATCCTTCAGTGGATCTTGTGAACAAAGCAAGGGCTGATCAGAAAATATGGTATGTGTTTAAATTTAAAAATTTATTACAGTAAAAGGCACATTGCCATTAAGCCCCAATTAATATTCCATCTCACTTTGAACACATTTACTCCATTGTTCTTGCCACTTTCTGAAGCAGTTCTGGAAGTTCCCTTTTGTGGTTTTATGTGGTGTGATAAAAAATATGGTAAATGCTGCTGCCAAGTTCTGTTCCATGGAAAGGGAGGCTCATAAAAACATTACGATGTATCCTTACCCACCTTATTGACTGGAGCTAGCACATATGACTTCTGGCTCTTTTTTAGAGTTAAAATGATCATGAAAAACAAATGTTTTGAATCAGTTCGAGGCATTGAGGCAGCCGTAGCAGTGCACTTAAAGACATTCTTGAATTAGAATTTCCAGAACTGCTTCAGAAAAGTGACAAGAACAATGGGATAAGTGTGTTCAAAATGAGGGCGAGTATTTTGAAGGACATTAATGGTGATGTGTCTTTTAACATAATATTTTTAAAAAAATTTAAATAATCATTGTGTTTTGTGACCACCTCTCACATTTATTATTGTGGTGTTTGCCTAGTGGTGATTCTCCATCTTCTTCATTTTTTTTCATTAGAATTGTATGATGAGGAAGAGGAATTCTGGTTTCTTCTGTTGAAGAATGGTGTTTACTGATCAGGACTTAATCATTTTCTAGTGCAATTTCTTACTTGTTTTATAGATCAATCATAATATCTCGTATTCACATAGGCCCAGTTGTAGAGAAGAAAACTGAGGAGGAAGACGTTGAATGTGAAGATGATCTCTTTTTAGACTATGACCCAGAAAATCTATATAGAGCATTTGATTATGACTTCGGTGAAAATCAACCAGGTATAATGCTACTAACTAGTTTCTTTTGAGGAGTGAACCTATAGTATTACATATTATTCTTTGGGATGGTGTAGAAATTTGGTAAACTCTCAAACTTAGGAAGTAGTTACTAGTTTTCAGGTAAGTAAGATTCATTATGTTCTCTGCCTTTTGTCTAATTGGGTATTTGCCAGGTCTGTCCAAATTCTGAGTTAAAAGCAGAAATTCTCTTTTTTTTTTTAACACTTTCTAGAGTTTCGATTTAATGATGGTAGAAGTTGAGACTGTGATAGGCTGTTAATGTTTTCAATTCATGTTCTGTTTTTTATTTCTATTTTGAAATCCTCAACTACAACCTGATGTCTCAGGGTTAAATTTCAGCCTGTGCTTACAAATACAAATACAGTGTTATTGTAAAAGAACACTGAGATTGCAGCTGATGAAATAAAAGCTAATAAGATATCTTTAAGAGTTTAGTTTTTGTTTCAGCAAATTCGTTCTATAGTAGCATTCAACTTATAAATAGGTTGATGAGATAGTATCAGCTGTGTTTCTGTAGAAGTATATATTCCTTTTTAGTATTTTAAAATGTTCAGTGTTATTATTCAAGACCATGATAGAACTGAGGGAACATTCATATGTTAAAGATGAGGACTCATCTGTGCCATTTTGCAGCAGCTTTTAAACAGTATATTGTTTCTGAGTGAGGCCCCAGGTCTAGTGGAAAGGGCTGAAGGGGAGATGAAAGGGTTGGGGAGAAGATCCAGGCCTCCTACTTGTGCTTCAACCTAAGTAACTGTATTTTAATAATTTATATATTTGTCAATTTTACAGACTTTTGGGAAATAAGATCCACCAACTAAAGAAAAAGGGTGAAAATCAGTTATCACATCACAGTAGGTCTAAGTTCACCTTGACCTACATACTGTGTTTGACTTATTACTGTATTAGTACAGAGATTGAAACCAGTTTGAGAAGAGGGAGGGATCAGAGAGGGCCCAACATTGTGCATGAACCTGGCTTCTTGTCTTGCATAGCTTTCCTGCCTGAATGAGACAGGTCGCACCAGCCAGGATGGTTATGTTTCTCATCAGGGTTAAGGGCTACTTGGTGATTCATAAACTTACTGAAGATGCAGAATAACTGGAAATTATGAGACTTTAAGGGAGTATCAATTGAATGTAGTACTGATATATTCCATTACCTGTAGCAGCAATAATTTCATTAGAAGGTATTATGTCATAATCCTACAATATAAAGTCATAGATTTCCCAACCCAGAGTCTGTCAACAGCAGAATCAATATGTAAGTTGTGGAGTATTAACAGCTGTCAGTCTTTGTTCTCAGGACCCCTTGCATTTCTAAAAAGTAAATACTGTATTAGATAGTGTACCAATTTAACTACTGTAACAGTCCAGGATTTGAGTCCCAAACCTGTCACTTTCACTGAGTGACTTTGGCAGGTGAAAACTATAAGTTGTGTATTTTTATAAAATAAAAGGCATTTTTATAAAGTAAGATAGGCAGTTGTTAATAATTGTCTTGGTTTAAATTTGCCATTTAATTTACATTTATTTCCAAGTTCCCTTCCCCATTGCCAGGTTTTCAGTAGTTGACTGCAAGATTTTTTAAAAAATAAATTAATTCTTTAAATTTGTAGAAATAGAAGAATTACCTCCAATTGATCATGGTATTCCTATTACAGACCGAAGAAGTACTTTTCAGGCACACTTGGCTCCAGTAGTTTGTCCTAAACAGGTAACGTTACTGTGTCTAGCTCACTTGGATACTGTTTTATGAAAGTGATTTGAATAAATGATTTTGTATTAATACTGTAATTTATACTCTTAGATTAAATTTTCGTGTAAGTTAAAAATCAGATGGGGCACGGTGACATATTCTTGTAATCATAGCAAGCCTCCCCTGTGGGAGGCTGAGGCAGGAGGGTTGCAAGTTCAAGTCCAACCTGATCCATTTAGTGATTTAGCAAGAGATGCTGTCTCAAAATAAAAAAAAATGGGTTGAGGCTATAAATCAGTACAGAGGCCCTGGGTTCAATCTCCTTTATTGAAAAAAAAAATTAACTGATTGTTTTCCAACTTCCAGGTTTATGTGAATCATGAAAGATTTGCTGTTTGTGTCACTGCTTTCAAAATCAAAACTAAACTGGTTGGGACTCAACCGTTCAATGCATCTTTAAGAAGAGCTCATGTTATTGTAGGAGCCTGTGATATTTAATAACTGGCAAAGGAAAATTATTTATCCTGTCGAGTGGGACTTGTGTGAAACTAAGTCTGTTCATCGTTGCCCAACAGAGAGCACAGTGGACAGATGTGTGAGCCAGCCAGGTCTCTCCTGCCTGGACTGCTTTTCACTTCTGCTTCCTGGCTTTCAGTGGCCTTCTTTCTCTTAGATGACCTTATTCCAACTGAAGGATGTAATTGGAATACATGAGTAACTCTATTTCTAGGTCTTTGCCTTTTGTTTTTCTTCTTTCAATAATCTAGCCCAGGCTAAACTTTACTGACTCATGAGGCAGTTACATTTCAATATGTGAAGTTAAATAATAGTGTTTGAAAGTCTCATTGTTTAGCACAGGTTTTAGGGATTAGTATCTTTGGTCTCTGTTGTTATGGTACCCTCTAAACTTTTTTCCTTTCATTTGCAGTGCTGGGGATCAAACCCAGGGCCTTACACATGTGAGACAAGCCCTCTACTACCGAGCTGAGCAACACCTCTAGCCCTCTGAACTCTTTTAAGGCCCTGACCCTTAGGAACGAAGTACTTCATACTTTTTATTCTCAGTCTCTGGGAGAAGTTCTTCTCTACATAGACTTGTCAGACCACAGTGTTTGGTGCAGGAGTCTGGTTGTTCTGGGATTTGATTTCATCCTAGGCCCTTGTTCATTTGCTAAGGTCCTTCTTAGACATTGTTTTCAATCTGTTCATCCTTAAACCTCTTTCTGTTTTTGATCATAGTCATTTAGACTATGCAAGCGATGAAATAAATCGCAGAGGCCATTGTTTACTTTATTGATCAGGAATCTGAGAACCTGAAAAGTTAAAATGATAAGCACAAGGCTGTACAATTTGTGAATCCAAATTGGTCTGCTAGATTCCAGCTCAATTTTTCTATAGTGCCAATATTTCTTCTATACTCCTTGCTGGTTACAACCTTTCTGAAAATCTGATCACATTTCTCTGTCTTCTCTCCCCCATTCTCCTTCACATATATAATCTTTGTTTATTTCCATTGTCTGTAAAGTAAAATCTAGGTTTACACGGTGTTTGTGATACAGTCCTAGATTATCATTCCTGACACATGTTCTGTCATCTCACTCATAGGTTAAAACTGCATAAAACTACCTGAATGTTTCTCTTCTATCATTCCTAGGGTTTCCAAGTAAAATATAGTATATCTAGTAAAATTCAAATTTCAGATAAACATTTTTGCACCAGACATGTTTATATTTATTTTTATGTATTTATTTTATATTCGTGTTTACTTATATTGATACATACCAGTTATTTATCTAAACTTCAAATTTGACTGAATGTCCTTTATTTTTATTTGCTAAATCTGGTCACCCCAGTCTCTGCATTAGCACATGCTATTTCCTTTGAGTGGAATCTCTTCTTTCTGTCTCTTGCTCCTCCTTTTCTTTGTATCTATAACTGCCACTTAATTTTATAAGACCTGGCTCCTGTGGCCTCCTTTTTAAAAATTTTTTTAAATTTTATTTTAAAGAGAATAAAACCAAACAAAATAAAACAGAGTAAAGCCAATCAAAACAAAACAGTAAAAGTGATACAGGACTTCAAAACAAAGTAATAGGAAATCAACAATGGCTACCATAATGTATATTGTTATCTTTGAAATAGCTGCCCATGCCATCAGATATAATAAAATCAAACAGAATAAAACCAAACCAAACAAAACAGTACAAAACTTTAAAACAAGATAATAGGCAATTAACAATGACTACCACCTTCAGAAGAAAATCCCCCATAGTAGCTATATTACGTATTGTTTTCCTCTAAGTAGATGCTCAGACTACTGGCTTTAGGCCTACAAAGTCAATCAAACACTAAACATGACAAGCATTAAGTTGTTTTTTTCACTTCAGTAGCTATCACCTCAGCCTGTGTTTCTCCAGATCAGCCGATTGCTTATAGGGGTGGAGGGCTTTTCTTGTCTCCCAGCCCATGTGCCAGCTGGCTCGCAGGAGGGCGTGTCTTGTTTCTCCTCTTGGCCCACATGGCTGCTGCTGGCTAACAGGAAGGGCTTGGCTTCTTGTTTCTTCTCATGGTGGCCCACAGCTGCCACTGGCTCACAGGAAGGGGTTGGCTTCTTGTTTCTCTGGTCAGCCCTCTGGCCTCCTCCATCATGACTCTCTCTCTCCTTGACTTTCCTAGAAAGTTTTGGTTTTATAACATTTGAGACATATCATTAGTATAAAGCTACTGCATTGAATATATACATTTGTTAGATTTTAGAGTTAATTTTCAGAAATTCTTACATTTACATTTCAAATTCTCTATATGGGCAACACATTTTAATACGAGTACATCAGACATTGTTAATACCTAAGTATATGTTGAGAATTACTGTCATTTTTATACCAATTTTTTTTTTTTGAGACAAGTTCTTGCTATGTAGTTTAGGCTGTCCTTGAACTCACTATGTAACCCATAGGGGCCTTAAACTCATGATGCTCCTCCTGCGTCAGCCTCCTAAGTGCACTGGAATTATAGGTGTGCACCACACCTGAGACTTACACCAATTGCAAGTACCTTTCTGTACCCCTAAAATGAGGATAAAACTTTGGAAATGTCCTTTTCAGAGTCTATAGACTCTTTAAATGACTGTTTAATATGATGGTTATACCAATATGCTTTAAGATATTTTTCTAGCATCTTAACTGGAAATAGCATACATTAGCTTATTTATATTACTGCTGTTTTTAAGGTGAAAATGGTTCTTGCCAAGTTGTATGAGAATAAGAAAATAGCTAGTGCTACTCACAACATATATGCCTATAGGTAAGTGATTACCACTTGTTTTGGAATATGCAATTTGAAAACATTGGTTGAGAAATGTATAAATTTAAAAAATAATGTACATGTTTTTCTTTTGTAACAGTTTCAGACTTGTGGAATATTTGGAAAATGCAGAAAAAAAGAATTGGAGGAGAAATTGAGCATTTTCTGATGTTAAATGTAACTGATAATATTTTGGTGTATTTTCTGTCTTTTCTATGGAAATTTTATTTATTTTTAATGCTTTACCCTGTACCTTTTTATTTTCTTAACTTAACAAATGTGTTTTCCCAAAGCTACATAACAGGTACATTTTAATGGGTATCAATTTGTTGGAGGCTCCATCGATTTGTTGGAGGCTCCATATTTTAGGTTATTTCTGGAGGATATGATCTGTTTGCTTCAGTTTCTTGTTTGAAATGAAATGCAGGTATAATAAAAGAAAAATTATGATAGGAATATCAAAAATTTTGAACATTTTTGAAACTATATATATTGCCATATTTTTCCAAAGAAGTTTCTAAAAACAATTTGTTCTCCCATCAGTAGTGAATTTAGAGTACTTCTAGTTTGCAGTACTAAATTCTTTGTATTAGTCTTTGCTGATTTGTAAATGAAGGGCATATTTTTTTAAAATGCAAAATAGTAAGACTCGAGAACATAGTAAAGCCTAAAATTAAACAGGTTACAGATAGAGGAATTTGGTGTGAATTTAAAATTGAGAGTTGGGACTATTTGTAAAATCTAGGCTCTCTGAAAATCCAATTTTAAATAAAAAAATGATCATTTTGGATAGGTGAATTTTTAATATTCTTAAGTGGCAAGTATACATAAAAACTAACGTAATTCTCTTAACAGTGTTGCTGAGTGGAATTTTAATATATTTTCATTGAGTTAGGGTCATTGGTAAAAAAATGGATTCAATGCTCTCAGTGATTGAGACGTGCTGTAAAAATAATAAGTCACATTCATTGATTCTCCATGTTTATAGAGTACATATTCTGTGTCAATAGTTTATGTAAATTCTGATTTCAGCAATTTTGCCATTGAAGAAAAGTAAACTTTTTAATGATCCTGTAATTGTTAACTAACAGAACTGTCATTTATCTCTCTATTCCATTTCCATGTGTTTGGTTGGTTAGAAATGTAACAATCTTGTACATAATTTTGTCCCTAAATCATCAACAAGAAAAGCTAAGTAATACGCTAGTCAGTTTTGAGCCCCAGATTTATAACTTTCAATGCAGTTCTGCTGAGTGTTTTCATAGTCTTTCTTTTTTGTCCTATATTATTAAGCCTTCAGCTGTTGCTTCTCAAAGCTGTTGTCATGACTGCAACTAGTGCCCCCCCCCATGTAATTAATGCTTAGGCACAAAAGAACTGAGCTCCTCAGAAGTGTGTATCAGATACGCCTACAAAGGCACAAAGTAGGACCTCACTAGGAATAAAATAAGGGAGCTTTATTTGGTGCATAGACTCAGAGTTACGTATTTTAAATGCTTAGAGTCCTGAGGTTACTTCCTGGTCCTGGGGCTGTGTCCTGGCTTTGGGGCTAGCAGTGGCCCTTCAGGCCACTGTACACTGCAGTTGGATGCTATACCATTATCTTCCTGGAGTGTGAGGGAAAGGTTAGTGAAAATTTCTGTGAGTTTAATTTTTTTTCTTAATTTAACAGTATTGATATATGTAGTCAAGTTTTCTTCATTGTTCTTTAAATGTATGGTGTTAGGTTATAATTACAACCCTAATCTAAACCAATTCTTTATGTTTGTCTTACATTTGTCATATGGAATTTTATTTAATAATACTTTTTCTTAAGTGAAGTCAACTCTGAATAATTATAGAGCTTGCTCATAGTAGATGTTCAAGTGAATAAATGAATGAATGGATGAAAAGATGGGTGAAAGGTTGAATAAATGTAACAGCTAGAATATAACACAACCTAATGCTTGAGGTCTCTAGATGAGCGTTTTTAGTCTTATAGTTTACGTAGTTTCCAGCATTTTAAAATATTTCTTTTTTTTATTAGTACATTCATGTTTGCAGTACATAATGATTATATTTATTGTGGGCAGTTTGCACATGTACATAACATCTCAATTCTTCTTTGATCTGTCCCTACTCCTACTTTTGTTTCCCTTCCCATTTGCAGAAGCGCTATTTCCATTTTTTCTTCAATTCTCTCTCTTGCTTTTGTGTGTGTGTGCGTGTGTGTGCGTGTGTGTCTTTTTGATACAGGGTCTCACTAT
>RJWT010041786.1:0-12258 GCA_004365215.1 Cuniculus paca
GTGAGCCACCACGCCCGGCAGTGGTCTTTATTTTTCAGAGATTTTGTAAGGTATTTTATCTATACATTTTAACAATTGAAAGTAACCTATCTGGATTTTCTTGAATATTTCCTCTGAGTTCCCTAGGTTCCACTTTTGTTTGTCTTATTTTTATTTATTTATTTATTTTTTAATTCTGGGAACACCTGGTAACACAAGTGGAATTTGTGACAATTCTGTATTAATGTTGAGCAACCTGGGCACAGAGATAGAAAGTTCACCCACAGTTCAAGTTTTTGAAAGCTGACTGGTTGGTCAATCCACTATTACTAAATTGCTAAATCCTAGCAAGTTGGTTGCTCTCAAAAAAAGATTTTGGTTACGGAAGTGTATTTCTGGATTAAAGCATGTTTGACACAACAGCTATCTATCTCGATAACTTAAAAAGAAGAAGGAGGAGGTGTTTATAACTGAATCAGACAGGAGGCTGCTAGAGACCTCTTTTGTGGCAGGGAAGAGGTCTATGAGGTTTCAGTTAATGTCTGGGTCAGGGTGTGCTGGGTGCCACTTA
Source organism: Cuniculus paca (assembly GCA_004365215.1). Taxonomy (NCBI): domain Eukaryota; kingdom Metazoa; phylum Chordata; class Mammalia; order Rodentia; family Cuniculidae; genus Cuniculus; species Cuniculus paca. The sequence goes on from RJWT010041786.1 coordinate 551, forward strand.
CACACATGAAGGGCAGAGATCTGCTGCCTCCTCCCCATGTGTCAGGCGCTGTGCTCAGCCCTTTTTGGGTACCACTATCTCTGCTTACCCTCCACATAACAAGTTTGCATTCCACGTAGCTACATCTTTAAAAAGAATTAAATTCACAGACTTACTCAACACCCGAGCAGTAATTTTGGTCTTTGCCCCATACTTGACCTCTGCACCCTTAGGAAAAGCAGATGCAGCTTGGGGGACCAGGGGTGCTTTTCTTGGACTACATTATCACAGAAGCAAGGAGAAAAACCTGCAGGGTGCTGTAAGGACAGGGAGCAGGGTGTTGAGTCCATGCTCAGAAACAGATAAAAGCCCCAGGCTCCTCAATCAGGGGTGGGAAGTGGGTCATGAAATGTCACACAGAAACCACAACGGTTACTTGTTTGCAATCCTTTGCTTCCAACTTCAACTCCCAGGTCTTTGACTTCTACCTTGCGGCTGAACAGGAACCACAGGGCCTTTGCCCTTGCTATCTCTTCTGCCTGAAACCCACTTTGTATCAACCCTACCCTATACAGAGTCTCTGAGCCTAGTCTTTTTGGGTTTCAATTCTAACTCACTATCATGTTTTCAGTAAAGCCACCCAGATGACCACCAGCCATCCCTCACCCTGATCAAGTATTCATCTGCTGCCCTCTCTTCAGGGAATGGCGATTTTCGTTCTGAGAGTTCCTTTCGTTTCTTTCTGAACTGTCAACAGTGTGACTATTTGATCAACTTTCCCCTCTGTCTATTAGGAAACAAACTCCTTAAAGATAAGATTTTTCACTTTTTTTAATTTTTATTTTTTGCTGTTTGTTCTATATTTGCCACCTGATGGTCGTACTGTGAATTATAAGTAACTGTCTGTTCAATGAATGAATAAATCAGTTCATGACAAATTTTAAAGTCCCAAACAGTTCATCTTGGAAATAAGGGTGATAATCCTGGTTCACACAGTTCTGATGGATATAAAATGAGGTCCCCTGGAAAGCATGCCTGCGTTGAATCATGGGGATCTTTTCTCCCTTCAGTGCCATTACTGGGGGATGGAAGTTATCCCCACTGCCTGGGTCTCTGTCACTGGGTCCGGTGATGGAGCAGGTGGCAACGGCACATAGACCCAGTTCAAGTTTTGAGTTCCAGATTTTCATCCTTTGAGGGTGTGAAGTTAAGCAAGTTGTCTCCGAGTCTCACTTCCCAGCCTTAAAAATACAATTAGCCGGTTGAGGGATGTAATTCTAGCACTTTGGGAGGAGGGGACAGGAGGAATGCCAGCTTAAACACAGCCTGAGAAACTTAGTGACGTGGGGAGACCCTATTTCAAAATAAAAAGGTGCTAGGTGTGAAGATGCTGGGTTTACTTTCCAGTAGCAATGGTGGTGGGAGGCAGAAAGCCTGAACTGACGCTCTAGACAAACTTCTCGGCAGTGCCTGGCAAATCTACATGGTGCATGGACATCATTATTACTTCCCTTCTTCAGAAAGACCTGGCAACAGACAACCTGTGGGATCTGCATGACCTTTTCCATTTTCTGCGCCTGCTTCTCTTTATTTACCTGCTTTGCCATCCCTTCCTCTTTCCCACTTTCTTTTCCCCACTTCCCATAGGGAAAGGGGGTGAACTGATGGACCAAGACACTAGAACCACCCAGAGTTCACAAAGTTGGGTGCAATTCTGAGCTTTGCAACTTGTTGGCTAAAATGTCATTTGCAGGCATCGTTATCAAAGCCGATACGTTTCTGGGTTCCACATCACCCAGACTTTTTGGTATTATTTTAAGGCTGTTTTGAGGCAGGAGGCAGGAGGAAACATTTTAGACGGGCATCATTTCTGTTGCCCTCTGTGAGTTCTTGGAAGATTTGCTATTTGAATTCACATTTCTAGCTTGACAGGGAGAGGTAACCACCTTGTAAGGCCTAGACCCTTGTCTCCCCCTCCCCCACACCTTCCTTCTACAGCACACATACATGTCTTCATCTGTCATCTATCCTTCATCACAATCCTTCATCTCTCTGTGAGCATCTGTAAGGTCAAGAACTTCCCTCATTAGCATTTATTTGTTTGTTTATTGGTCCTGGGAATTTAATTCAAGGCCTTTGCACCCAGCTACATGTCTAACTTTTTAAAAATTTTTATTTACATAGGGTTTCACTAAGTCCTTATGTTCCCTAGCCTCAAACTTTCAATCCTCGTGCCTCAGCCTTCCAGGGGACTGGAATTAATTACAAGTGGACACCACCCTGTCCAGGGCTCATTGGTTTTCAAACTGCCTCTTACACCTGTCAGCTCAAGTCAAAGCCTCCAGTAAGAGAATGTTTTCACCTAAAAGGTTGACAAGGGATTTGAGTGAGGCTAGAAAGCTTTATGGGCCTAGAAACCTAAGCTCATTCTGATTTTATATACAGGAAGAAGCCTTTGACTCAGTTTTGAATTGGGGAGTGGAAAGATAAGAAAACTGTAATTCTTCCATTTCCAAACTGAACAATAATTTTCAAGTAAATTACAACTCCCTTCTAACATTTGTATTTTAGGTACTTTAATATTGAAGGTGAGCTCATTTTTCCATGGCCTAACATGGTACATTTTTCTTGATGTCCCATTTTTATAGCTCATTCTCTTAATGCTCCACATTATATTGCCTTTTTGTTCATTGCAATGACGTTAAAGAAACCTTAAACAGAACCCTGACATTTGGATAGGAGAAAGGGCAAAAGGATTGTGCTGGGGATATCCTGACCCTAATGCTACTAGAAATGTAGGCTCAATGAGGGCATATTACTAAAATAAAAATGCCTACTTAGAAACTCTGATTAGCTCCCCATGCTTATGCTTATTTCTAAGGGGAAAAAAAGAGAAAATACAAAGTTTTTACTGGCTGTAGTCTCAGTCATCACTGCTGTGTTTGAAAATGCACAGGCCCAGTATTTGCTCTACTGACTGGACATTTCTGAAATAGTACCACTATCAGGTAGATCAGATGGTTGGCAAAAGCTTTGGCACCAAAGAGACTCAACAAATACATTTCATCACACTGACCCTGTACTAACAGCAACTTTATGTGGATAACCTCGTGGGAATGGAAGTCGAGAAAGAGCTATTTCAAGGTTGCCAATGCCTTAATCTCTGCTCTGTTCAAAATGCAAACTTGCTGCTTTTTTATGCTCATAGTAGTAAAACAAATCTGTGGGATTTTTTTTTAAGCTTGATATGGGAAGGTAGAGAGAAAAGTGAACGAGGAGAATCCCACGGAAATTATCAACAGCCACAATAGGGAGAGAAATAGGATAGTAAAACACCTTCTTTAAGAAAAAAGAAAAAAAGAAAGCAGAAAGGGGAAAAAATGTAGCAAATTCACTCAACCTCAATTATAGGAGGGAGAGGGGAAAAAAAAGCTTTTATTTGAAGTCCCAACACTCAGTTCTTTGTTAAGGAAAAGTAGAGTAACACTCTGCAGACTTGAAGGCTCCTAAGTTATCAGAGAGCTGTTTCCTGGGAATATGCTCGCCCGTTCAGTGTAGCCTGCTTAATAAAGGCAGAATGAATAGTGCAAATAAATTCTGTAAAACAGACGAGTGTTCCAGGCCTTGTTCTAACAACTATGATATTGATGTAATGGAAATTTCAGGAGATGTCAGATTGGCTCTGCCCAGAGTTGGATGATTTCCAGGGGAGACCCAGCCGATTCTTTCCAAAGCCGAAGGATCTCCTGACACTTAGGTTTTCTGTGGGACACCAAATCTACTACGTCCTGGCTGGAGCTGGGATGACAGCTTCCTGGGGTTGGGGGACCCTCACCACACCCGGAGAGTGGAATGCAGACATCATGATCAGATAGGAGGTGGACTACAGCCACGTGACATGAGGAGTGAGACTCACTTATCTTGACACTGGCCTCCAGAGTAGCAATAGGCAGGATTCCATGGCCTTGGTCTCACCAGTATCTGCTGCAAGGCTGTCAGTGACCCTGGGATCTTTCTAGCCCTTCCACACAGTCCTCTTGATTGTTGAAAGGGATCTGGAGAAAATAGGACTCCAAGTGGTTTTCAGAACATTGGGAAAGAGGCCCTTAGTCCCCTTTCTCTGTTAGTCATTACCAAATGATGGTTCTCCACGGGCGATTTAAACAGTGTGGTAGCTTTGTTATGACTATATAGAGTGATTCCAAATCTATTGAACCATTTTTTATTGTGATTTATTTGTGTTCCTTAATTGAAACAAAATGGTACAGCATTCTATAATAATGGTACCAAGCCCGTCAGCCCATAATAATGTGCAATGCTACTTCTTCTTTACTTTTTTTTTCTTCTTCTTTTCCTTTCTTTCTTTTATAGGGTCCGGCTATTTAAGTTCATCCTAACTACTTGTATGTCTGGGTGTGACATTCCAGATTGCATACAACCGAGAGAGCCCTGCCATGCTCATTTCTAAATCCAATCCTCACAGCCTTGTTATCTTTGTCAGAACAACCTAGTAACTGCTTCCTCAGTGTTTTAATTTAGATTTCTGAGATACACGAGGAATTTAGATGCTCTCCCCCACCCCCACCACCACCTTAAATATGTGGCAGTGCTTCACTGTTTCTAGGACAGGCTAAAAAGAAACAGATCTAGCAGCAGTGAAACCCTGAAGTGTTATTCTAAGGACTTCTCGGATTCCAGTCCTTCTGTACAGTAGTTGGGCCTCACTGGGGGGATACACTGTGCAGGAAAACAGACCCGGGGAGGCCAAAAGATGCTGCTGCTGCTGCCGGAGAAATGATAAACAGGAGTGGGCTAATTGTTTCAATTGTTTCAATCCTGCATTTCCAGGGGATTGTAAATGAAAAAGAAAAATGAGAGCAACGCTCATGTCTTTTACTACAAATCTTGAATACAAACATTTTTTCAGACCCCTTACACAGTACAATGGATCTTTTCATAGGTCTTTTTGGAATGTCTACTGCTGTATGTATTTAAGTTAAGGAATCCTTGAGGTAGGATTGAAAGGGGAGAGCAAGCCATCTCATGACCTGGACCTTTCTGGATGAAGTACCGGTCATCCCCATTAAGCCCAGAATTCTCTGGCAAAAAGCAATTGGAGCAATTTCATCAGAGCATGCCTGGACTCTAAAACACCTTTGCATTTTTTACCCCTATTTTGTCCTTGAGAAAGTCAGGTGTCCATGGTTCGTGTATCTGGACTCTAAACCAGATACCCAATCCAAACTCAGGGAAGAACAAAGAACTATTGTGATAGGATAAATGCTTCCTTCTCAGGGAGCATTTGCAGTTTCAGTCTCTGCTTCTCAGTTCACTGCTTTGGTGAGGTCTCTAGCAGCTGACAAACAGAGCCTAAAATTTAAGACAGTCTGCAAAGGTCAAGTCCCCTTTCTTTGCACTTTTTGTGAAAGAAGAGCCCCAGGCATCTTGCCTTGAAAAAGTAGCAAAACGAAACAAAAGGGAGGCTTAAGCATTTATCTGTTGGAATTCTTTGGCATCCTCAGCAGCATCCTTGTATCGATGCCTTTGTGGCAATATTGAGCTCCGTTGTCAGTAGTATCTTCTGCAGAGTTTTGCATTCTGAGACCTTGAGATATGATAAAACAGTGCGTTTGAAATCTTGAAAAAGAAAAAAAAAAAGAAAGCAGAAATCCAAATAAGGGCAAGGGCAAAGACAGTGGGGCTAACAAAAAGAATAACCTGATACTTGATTACTAAGCCAACTTCGAAGTGTAGAGCACTCCAAGTTAATTTCAAAAGCTAATTACAAGCGCAACTATTGTGCTCTTTGTAGGAAAATCCAATAAAGCTGTCAAAGGGCTTTAATATTAAGTGCTTTGTGGTTGGGGAGTTATCAATTTGTTTGCATTTGGATTAGTTTATGCCTTTGTTCATTTAGGTACCCTTTTAATTTGTTGTGATAATTTAGCTTTTTCTGCATCAATTATAGCCATTTTTTCCATCATTTAAGCCAAAGAAACAGTTGTATTTTCTACAAATTTCAGCTAATAAAGATCTGCAAGGAAGCAAATACCCATTATTGTCTTTTATCTGGTTCCTTCGTCTGTTACTGAATCCTTTCAATCCTCCCAGAAAGTATTTCAGGTCAGAAACACAGGAACGAGTCCGTTTTTGTGGAGAGCAATGGTTGCCCTTTAAAATAAGATCTACCCCCACCAGCTGACTTCTCGCTATGCAGGTAGGCTGTGTCTGTCCACAGGTTTCATCCCACACACCCGGATGGGAGAAGATGCCAAGTCAGAATGGCAACAATCACATCCCCTAGTACCAATAAGCCGAGAAAGAAGAGGGCTCAAAATCAATATCTTTAGGGACAAAGGCAAGCCTTATGGGGAAAGGAGGGAGTACTTTAGGACAAAATGCTGACTTTTCTTTTTGTTTCCATCTCTGTAGAGATTAGACTTTCAAGTCTTTCAAGATTTTGCCCTTGTGCCATGAACATACCTCTCTAAAACTGCTGAAGGACTATCATCATATATGTCCTGTATAGTCTTTATATACTATGTATGCCACATATAGTCATGAATTGAATAAAAACAATTTTTTTGCTTTGGTGAATGAAACAATGTTCAGACACTTAAAATCTTTGTCTAAGACTTAGATTTTACTAGGAGAAATCACAGCCACTGGTATTGCAACATCTAGCCAATGCCACCACCAGTAGCCAAGCACTAATTATAACATGGATGGAGAAGCACCCATATAAAATGATTTTGATTTAAATTTAAATTCTTGGCAAAACAATGTCAAAAGTGATATTCAAGTATATTTGTGAATAAACTTCTCTACTTTTATCACTCAGTAGTTTCCCAGTTTTTCTTGAAGGGACAATCTGGCCTCCAACCACCACTATCACTTTATTCATCTATTGCCACTGTGTTGGTTTGAATGAAATTATCTGTACCCAAAGAAAATTGGGCCTATGATCCCTGAAAATCTCATGTGTTTGGAAGATGATTTGATCACATACTCATAGGTGGATTCACTTGTTGATGAGTTCAGTAGCTAAATATTCAAGTAGATGGTGAAGTCTGATTGGAGGTGGATCACTGGGGTGAGACCTTGAAGGGTGATTTCATAGGTCCAGGTCTTCCCTTCTCTTCTGCTTCCTGGCTTCCATGGGTTGAACAGTTTTCCTGCACCATACCCTTCCACCATGCCATTTTGGTCTTGGAGCCAACAGACCATAGACTGATGCTGGGAGCCAAGAAAGTAAATAAATAAATAAATAAGATAAACAAACAAAAGAAACATTTCTCCCTTCAAATTGTAGGTGTCAGGAGTTATGTGCTGGCCACAGTCTTTGGTTCTTGGACGAACATATCTCAGTCAAAGCAAATCAAGCCCAGTACAGGACTTCTATGAGAAAGATTAAGAGATGCTGAAAGAACTGAGGATATTGTGAGCTTTGAGTGCATAGGCAGCTATTTTGTCATCAAGAAGGAAGTAGATAGACTAGAAAGAACTAGAAAGTTTCCTGATACATTTTGCAAGTTGAACCAACAATGCTTGCAGACGTGACAGGATATTCTTATGGTATGGATGTAAGTGATGAGAAAAGGCAGAACTGGAGACACTGAATTTTTGCTGAGAACTTTTGTAGATGGCATCGCCATTTACTGAGGCAAGGAAATATCAAATGAGACACACAATGGTGGGGGGAATCAATTGTTGTACTCTTATCAAGTGAAAGTTGAAATGTCTTTCACACAGTTAAATAGTGAGCTAATCTGGAAATCCTGGGAAGAGGCTGCCTACATAGCAAGATTTGGGTTAATCAGTATTTGGTTGGCATTTAAGGTCACTGTGTTGGAGGAGATAGCAAATCTGAGCTCAGGGGAATGCTCTGTTTGTGTCTAGGGTGACAAACAGAAATAGTTTAATAGCACCCCCTAGATAATACTATCAACCCCTCAAAAATCCCAAGCTTCTCTGTATACAAAACTATTCATGTTCTGTCCCTTGGTGCCTTTCCAACTTCTGTTGATCCATCTCCATCTCTCTTCTAGCTTGCATTGTAAACACCTTAACTCACTGTAAATCTCTACTAAATGGCTTGGTTCTTCTTGGGACTCCGAATAATTTGTCTTATCAGTCCAAAGCATCCTTCCATCCCACTATAACAAACCTTTGACTTTTTACAGCTCCGTTTAAAAGTCGCTTCTTTTCTGACTCCCTCCCAAAGTTTGGATTAGGGTGCACCTATGTATTCCTCTTGTTTGTGCATTATAACGTTGTGTACTTGTTTGTATCTTCCTCTGTAATGCTTCCCTGGGATCAGGAGGCTGTGTAATTTGTTCACTTTGCATCCCTGGGACCACATCAGTTACTGGCTCCCAGTAAGTGTTTAAACATTTCACACCAGTCTGGTGCCCATCTGACTTTCCTGCAACTGGGACAAAATACTAAATAGCAGCAGTTTAAGGGAAGAGATGTTTATTTTGACTCATAGCTTTCAGAAGATTCAGCAACTGTTCAGCCCAAGAAGATGGAATCCATAGAACAAGATGGATCAAGGATGTAGCACCAGTCCAAGGTCAAAGACTTGGAAGCTCATTGGAGAGTGCTGATGCAAGTCTGCATTGAAAGGCTAAAGACACTGGAGACCGGGAGACCAGCGCCCAAAGCTGGCAGCAGCAAAGGAACACTAGAGCAATTTAAAACAACAATACTTCATTATGCTTTGTCTTTTTATTCCATCCAGGGTATAAGCCTATTGGTTGGTGCCACCCACAACTGAGTGAGTCCTCTACGTCAATTTGCTAGCCTACATGTCAGTCATCCATAGTCACACCCAAAACTGGGCTTTACTAATTTGCCAGGTGATTTTTACTCCAGTTAAGTTGACATGTCACAATGAATGGTTACACTGAACAATTCGTATTTTCCCCAGAGGCAGTCTAGTAGTCTGGAAGAAATTCACTTAGACTATGGTTCTCTACAGTAAGCATATATTGCAATTATCTATAAGACTTGTCAGATGCAAATAGCTACACTCTACCTCTAAGGTTTTTGATTCAGTAAGTCTGGGAAGGCAGTGAAGAGGTTTCTAGTGAACATACTGAAACTCACTGCCTGGGGGCTTCCTCAAGTAGGTCATTTTCATTGTTCACGTGCCTCTATCCCATGCCTAATTAGCTCATCTGTAAAATTTGGAGATGCTTCAAAGTTGAACTAATTGAAGCTGTAGAAAGATGACCTGGTGTCGTAGTGGGGTGTCAGGTACATATAAACTAGGCTCTTTTGATGCCTGAATAGACAAAGGAATGCCAAAGCGAAGTTTACCTACTTCATAGAAAAGCTCTTCAAAGCTCCTCCTTGTGAAATTGTACTGAAATACTGCATTGGCTAAACCTGGACAAGTACAATTTTCTCCCCACATTTAAGGCTGTGCATGGGTACAAAAAGGACTCCATGTTGTTTGGATTCTTAAAGAAAACTTGGTCAAAATGTGAAGCAGAGATTTTTAAGACACTCATTCTCAGTTAAACCCATTGTGAGTGGGTTGGCTGGATTTTAACCTTTATTGTGTTCCACAGGTATTTTCTGCCTTAATCTTCTCTGTTCTACTTTGCTATGCAGTCACAGTTGCTGTGACCAGTTTGGAGCAGGGGTGATCTGATGGAAGTGTACCTCAACTGGGCCAACTCCCTCTTTAATGCCCCAGAACATTGCTGATGCTCTAGAGGCATGGTGGCCAGCCTATGGTAGGCACATAATTTGTTTTTCTTTTAAGACAAAAGATGTTAATGCATGAGTTGTTTTTTTTTCTAAGCTAAAACTAGTATTTAGGTTGATTGCAGTGCTGTCATAGATAAGTGAGTTTGGGGTTGTAGTTTGGGTACTTAGTCTCTAAAAATTTGCCATCACTGCTCGAAACGGACACCTGCAGATTTCATTCCATTCTCAGGTCTGCATAACTCTTTGATGCTCAAGATCTAGCATTCACTTGTGTTCCCTTTTGGTCCTTGGACTCACATTTGTAAGGCTCTTTCATAGCTACCTGGAGACAGAACACCAGGTTGGATGTGAAGCCCATTTGATGATTCACCTCTAAATGGGCTTTCCTTCCTTCTCATTACACTCTTCCATCCCTTATGCCTCCTCCCTGGAATTGCATTCCTGAAAAACTGTTCTTATGTAAACTTTTGTCTTTAAAGATATGCAGGCTAAGTTACAATCCAAAGCAAAAAGCTGTACTAAGAAGGAAGGGCTTGCCTAAGGAGATATTTAAGACTCCCTATGCATTGGAAAGCCAAACAGATACATGTAAAATAAAGATGGATGTGATTGTTTCTCACTAACTACATGATATACTGTGGATTGAAATGATTTGAAACCTTTGAACATAATCCTCTGTACAACTTTAGAGCATTGGTTAGGAAATGCTGTGTTCATTGGAGAGGATGTGTAATAGGTTTACCCAACAAGGAAAAAAAAAATCATCCCTTTGTGAAATTTTTGGGAATTCACAAGCAATAAAAGTATTCATGTGTAGCTAAACAGGCATAGACAATATCATTTAATAACATGCATTCGAACCAAAACTTGAAGGATTTTTTCCAATTTAAATCGTAAATAATTATTGTTATTTCTTTTACTTACATAATAGCTTATACAACATCAAAATTTTCAAAGTATGCAGCAATTTCAGTTGACTTTCTCAGCCAGTATGGGAGTTAGATGAGGCAGGTAATAGTTTTTTCATCTCTAAGAAGTAAATAAAACTGAGCTAGTTCACTCACCACACCCTTAACATGGTCCTAAATTGAGAAGTGAAATGGCTTACTTAGAATTGCAGAATTAGTTAATGTGGGGAAGAACGGAAATTCAGGCTTTCTGTCTCCCAGTTTAGGGATTTATTAAAATTATCACTCTAAGGACAACACCCAGTGGTGCCAATTTCAATTTACCTCCCAAAATTGTCACTGCAGTTAATCATAAGTTAGCACAACAGGTTGTGTAGAACTATTAGATTTAATAATAATAATAATATTGCAAGAAGGAAACATCTAAAATTTAGTTGGAACACTTGCTCAACTTAAAATTACATAGACCAAAGATAATTCAGTTGCCTGTAATTACTTTCTCAAGCAAGCCCAGTCTGTGAGCGAACTTTGTCATCATGTCTCCTGTCATTGGCTTTATTTCCATGGCAGCCAGATCTCCCACACACAGGACATGCCCTCCTGCTTACATTGGAGGGCACGCAGAATACAGGCTCCCACATGGGGTGGCCAGATGTCCTGGATTAACCAGAATGACACGAGAGCTAGAGCTACTGTCTCTCCAGCTCTCCAGTGTGCAGACATTCTGGAGCGAGTGTCCTTCCAGAGCAAGGTTCTTGGAGTCCTTTGTAGGGAAGACACTCATGTCTTTCACCATTGTGGTCTCTGGAGGATGAGGAATGTATCTCTCTGGCCCAGCCCTGGGGAGGACTTGATTGCTTTTGTTTGAAAGGAAATGTTTCCAGTTCTATAAAGAGCTTTCCTTTATTCCTAAGAAGAAAGGAATGATACAAGCTTACACATTTTGTAAAACTCCTAAAGGAGGCATTCCTGAAAGTTTGCCACTTGGGATAGATTACTAAGAGATTCCAGGGAGAGAAGGGGAGAGGGAGACAGGGACAATAGGTACTGCCCCAGAGGGGACTTTGGCTTCTGCACACCAGCAGCAGAAGAGAGTTCTCA
>RJWT010041787.1:0-12245 GCA_004365215.1 Cuniculus paca
CCTGTAAATCAGACTAGGTCCGGGACAGGATTCTGCTGCCAGCCCTTGCAAAGACTGCTGCCAAGAAAGGAGAAACCTTTGTACTTGAGGAGATGCTTTTTGCTTGGGTTCCCTGCACTCTGTAACTTCAGAACCCTTCAACATCTTCGACTCTTGTCTTTGTTTCCTCCTTCCTGGGTTGCCTGTGTCTGATGCCACCTGTTGTGACAGCCCTAGGATTCCTAATATGCTTTGGAATCCACAGAGAATATTTGCCACTAATTTTTGCTGAAAATGGATGTTAGGTGTTTTAAATTTTTTATTGTTTTAATCTTACTTTAAATTAATCTTATTTAAATTTAATCTTGCTTTAATCTTAATTTCTTTTGTATAATTTTCAGGAAAAGAAAAGTATACTAAAGTATGTAGGAAGGTTTACCTCAGCCAAGATTTGTGAAGGAGTTTGTGAAGGAAACCAGTCAGCTACTACTCCTTATTATTTGCATCCTGATTACCTTTCCTCATTCCTAAACATTTTCAGCAAACTTAGTGAATTTCTTCCATGATTTCCTCAGAGCACATTCATGTTTATTTTGAAATCAATGTAGCACAGAAAAAGTAGAGATGTTCATTTTTGCCTTCATTTACAAAATGGCAGAAGAGAGAGAGAAAGAGGATTTCCACCTTTCTTTGTCATCGCTGATGATATTCTGGAGCTTGTATGTCCCCTCAGTGTTCTTAGATTTTACATTGACCTGGTATTTGTGTGTTAGTGCGTGTGTGTGTGTATCATTTTCAGGGGTTGTAATGTCCTTTTCAATGGTTGCATATGTACTTGTTTCCAAAAAACACATTTCTTTCTTTTTTCAGGAGCAAAACACTTCAGATTTCCTTAGGGTGTAGCTCTCTTCATTTGCAATTCACTCACGAAAACACCCATCACTTCCACAATCTGTTAACATCAGCTAATCCTAGGGAAGTTTTGCCTTCTCACTGGGATTTGGTTTCCCTCAAGATGACAATTTGAAGCAGATGGCCTTAACTATCAACAATGGGGAGCTGAACCCATCAATTAGTGCCAGCAATTCTGGCCAAGGGTGTTGGCAGTAAGTTAATGTACAACTGGGAGGAAGAAGATTTTGCATAAGTTAATGCTATGGCCCTAATTGTATAAAAGGAATATGATCACAGCAAAGATGAGAACTGTAAATTTTAAAGACATGGCTGTTCTCTCGATTGAGAAGAGGTGAATAATGTTGTGGCAAAGCCTGCTAGAATATACTAATCATCTACTTAAAGATGATTACCATATAGCCATAAAATAGAGCCAACTCATGATATACACACACAACATGAAGGAATCTCTAAAACACTATGCTGGGAAGAAGAAACCAGGCACAAAGGAAGACACACGGCAGGATTCTACTTTCATAAACTCCAACAACAGCCAATACTAATCTTTGGGGATAAAACAGTGGCTGCCTCTGGTTGGGGAGGAAGAAAGACCAGAAATGGATATGAGGGCACATTTTAGGGTGAGAGAAATGTTCTGAATTAATGTGGTAATTACATGGGTGCATACGTTTTTCAAAGCTTATCAAAATATACCTCATTTTAAAAAAAGATGATTACTTCAGTTCCTTTTTGGCTTTATCAGGGAATTTCAAGCGTGCTAGGAAATGCTTCAGTAAAAGCGAACTTTTCCTGTGAGAAAAATTTCTGCTTCGCGTATCTTATCACTACAACCACATGGACAGGTCATGGAAAACGTGTAAATTTGGAGGAAGACCAACTGGTCTCAACCAGCTACATGAAGCTGGCAAACCTCATTTAACTTGATGAGATACGGTTTTCTTAGGTGTAAACCAGAGACAGCAAGCAAGACCTGGTTGGCAGCTGTGAGGAATGTGGCTTCTTTACATGCCAAGAGCTTAGGAGCTCGTAGTTGTTAATCAATAAACATAGTTAGTCCTGTAGGGAACAAAGGATCACACACACTGTTTTTTAAACCTTATATAAAGACTTGGCTCTGAAGAATTCTGGTGTATGTCGGAATGCTTTGCTCACACAGATGCTGCTATTCTGTCTTGTAAAATTGTCTTCTTAGAACACAGTGACCCCTCCTTGTTGGGGATTGGCGAGAGGTGGCCATGGAGTTTTCTTTCTTTTTCCTGGGCTATTTTGAACAGTTCCTCAGGGGTCTGTTTGCAACCGCAGCGCCTCTCTCTGCAAGTGTTCAGACTGTCCTTTTAAAATACTCACCTCCTCCTGCTGCTGAGCTCCTCCACAGACTCCCTTCAGCCTGGACCGTGGTCTGAGCCCACTGGCCTCTTCTGGTGTACCCCGCTTCTAGCTGTGTCAGCCACGCTTTTTCATTGTGTAAATGGACGCTTCAGCTGCAGAGAATGGCTGCTAGCTGTTCCCAGGTGACGCCGGCCCATGCCAAGCACCCGGGCACTGCTTACAGCCTCAGACCGTTCGCTTTTAACAGTCAGCCAGCCCATCCTAAACCCGCTTGCCTTTCTTGTTCCGTTCTCGTGGAGACCACTGTCAAGTCTCTTGCCCTGCATCCTGCTTCCCTCTGCCTGTGACTGACCCTGGTACCTCCACGCATGGGTCTGTGGAGGTGCAACCCCCGGGAGCTGTGAATACAGTCGACTGCACAACTGCCCCGTCCCCACGCCGCCCCCACGGTGACGTAGTTAGAGTGCCAGCTTACCTCAGAGCCCAGCGCAACCACAGGCCTTGGCATGAGCTCTTTCCCCGCAATCCTGAAGAGAAGCATCGAGCGCCCTTCAGGTCTCAGCTCGAGGGTCACTTATAGGGAGGCCTCTTCCTCAGCACCTGCCTGGGCACAGCCTGCCCAAGCAGACCCCAGAGGCCCTTGTCTCCTTCCCTCTTCCCACAGCAACCACTGTGTGATCCGGGGGGAGGGGAGTGTCTGGCCACCTCGGTGGGGACGAGGACAGAGAGCTCTGGCTCGCCTAGCTGTGTGGCATGGGGGACCTGTACACCGGGAGAAGGGCAGGACCAATTGTTTGGCGCTTGGGCCATGGCGGGTGTCCTGGAAAAGAGGAACACAGGGGCGTCAGCTCTGAACCATGGATTTAGACATGGTCGGGTCCAATGGGGAGGATGACTTTTTTAGCTTCTGGCTTTGGGTCAGCCAGGGCATTGCAGTTCTCTTTTGCAGACCTTCAGGTCTGTCACGGTTGTGGGTTTCTGGTGGACAACAGAGGAAAGTTTAGCAGGAACTGGTAAGTGGGCATAGGAAGGTTACAAGGGCAATGCTACTTCTACGTGGCTTTCTTTTATTTAAAAAAAAAAACAAAGAAGACTAGACTTTGATATATGAGTGGCTAAAAACCAAAGGAAATGGACCAACAGGGGGTTTAATGGCAAATAATTAAAACATAGGTGTTCTACTGTGTACAATTACCTTGTGCCTTTATGTCATCCACATTAGTATTGTTTCTCTTGTAATTTTTATGATCATATAACTTCAGAGGGGACTTACCTCAACCAGAAAGTTTAGACAAAAAAATATTAGCAGACAAACGGGATTTGGAACCATTTAATTAGCCAGTTTATAAACCCCCTGTGCCCTTAATCTTCAGAAATACAATTCATCATCTTTACTGAACATCTGTGTTCTGTGCCTGGTGCATGCATGTGCATGAGCACGTGCATGTGTGTGTACGTATGCACATGTGTGTGCGCACATGTGTGTGTGTGCATGTGTGTGTATAAGTGTGTACACACACAGGCACAAGCACGTTTTCTTGTTCTTTTCTTTCCTTTCCTTTTTTCAAAGTCTAAAATGAATCAGAAAATTGTATACAGTAAATAAGCCCTCAGTATGGAGATTTTACCCTCGGCAGAGAAAATTTATTTATTTATTTATTTATTTATTGGTTCTTTTTTGGTACTGGGAATTGAACTTGCTATGTAGTTCAGGTCAGTCTTGGACTCACTATGTAGCCCAGGCTGACTTTGAACTTGCGGCAGTTCTCCTGCTTCAGGCATGGCTACCACGCCCAGCCTCAGCTGAGAAAATTAAAAGGGGTGAGGGAAAAAATAGAGTAATAGAAGAGGTAAAGACTAGAATCAAGGATGAAGGACAAAGGAAGATCATGCAAACCTTGGAAACCGGTGAAGAAGACCTCTTTTTCTTATTACTAAGTTTATTGGTACAATTTAGATATACAGTACATGTTGATCACATTCATCATAGGGAATCGGTACCTGTACATGATGTATCTTGGTACCTCTTTTCTTTCCCATTCCCCTCCCTATTTACAAAGCTTTGTTTCTATTTCAACTTCTTTCCCCTACCTCCTGCCTAATTCGTCTTCCCTTTTGAACAATTTCTTCTTATTTCACAATATCTATTGTACATTTTGATTCTTATTTACACTTTTCTCCTACTGGAGAGACAATGAGATATCTACATATGTGAGTCTGATTTATTTCACTTAAGAGTATGCTTATGGTCCATTCATTTAGTTATAAATGTCTCATGTTTATCCTTCTTTATGGCAGAATAGTACTCCATTGTATAAAAAGTACCATATCTTTTTTTAATCCATTCATCAGTTAATGGGCATTTGGGCTGTTTCCAAGATTTACCTATTACAAATTGCGCCTCTATGGACATGGGTGTGTCTATGTCACTGTGGTATGATGCATTTAATTTTTTTAGGAAAATACTAAGAAGGGGAATAGCTGGGTCAAATTGGACTTCTAGTCCTAGTTTTTTGAGGAATCTTTACACTGATTTCCACAGTGGTTGTACCAGTCTACATTCCTACCAACAGTGGAGAAGGGTTCCTTTTTCCCTACAGCCCCTCCAGCATTTGTTATTGGTAGATTTCTTGATGATAGCTGTCTTGGTTCTTTTCTCTCATTGCTGGGACAAAATATCCAACACCTAAAATGAATGAAGGAAAGGTTTGTTTAGCTCACTTTTCTTGAAAGTTTCAGTCCATATTCAGCTGGCTCCAAGGCAGGGTGGACTGACACTGGGGCAACACTTCAAGGCAGCAGTCAGCAAAAGCAGCCAGAGCAAAAGGCTGGAGGTGGGGGGAGCAATTCTCTTTTCCTCCTTTATATTGTACACAGGCCACCCCCTTCCAGGGCCAGTGTAGCATTCACAAAATCTCCTTGCCCTCCTTTGCACAGGATGGGGATGTTTACAAAGTAAAAACCCTGGCTCCCTGCTGAGTCTCTTAAACTTCTAAACTGCTGAAATTGACACAATGCATCAACCATAACAATAGCCATTCTTTCTGGAGTGAAATGGAATCTTAGTGTTGTTTTAATTTGCATCTCTTAAATGACCAATGATGCTGAACGTTTTTTTCATATACTTGTTTGCTGTTTCTACTTTCTGTTTCTGAGAAGTACATATTCATCTCAGATGCCCATTTTTGGATTGGGTCTTTAAATTTGGGGTGTCTTTTTTTTTCAATTCTTTATATAGTCTAGGTAGTAGTCCTTTGTCTGAGAAACAGCTGGCTAAAATTGTTCCCCATCCTGGGGGTTGTCTTTTTACTCTGTTGGTCATCTTTTGCTGAGGCATGCTATTTTCTCTGCATGTAGAGTTTATTTGTTCTCTGACTTTTTTCAGTCAGGAATGAAATGGAAAAATATCTTATCCAGTGTCAAAATACAAATAATTTTAGATACTTAAAAGATCCAGTGACTTTTTAGTAAAACTTTAATAACTTTCTTTATTAAGAGAAGCTTGGGACAGAGGAAACACCAGGACACTGGGACTGGATTTCCTAAGGGAGTTGGTGCTGGCAGGAGGAAATAAGATCTGGCTGTGCTGGATCCCTTTCCATTTCCGTGCTTCTGAATTTCTGCTCCCTTCTTATCTGCTCTTGTAATAACAAGTTTGGATGATACTGGCTGTTTGTAGAGTGCAGCCCAGCCCTGTTCTAAGGCCTCCGAGGTTCCATCACAGTCTTGCTTCAAGCAGGAGCTAGGCAGCCGGTTCAAAGCCACATGGGGCTGGTAGATGGCAGCAAGCCGGGCTTGTGGGTGCACAGTTGCTCTCTGTGTTTCCATCCTCAAGCTTATTCTTATGCTGTTTCTTCCTCTGGGGAACCCCTTTTTCTTTCCAGTTCCCACCTGTTCCAATGCAGTTTGGGTTTGCATGGAATTGTTCAAGTATAACTTCCCTGAGAAACTTCCCCCTTCATTGCCTTGATGCTTACCTGCACGTCTCTGTTTCCCTTCTCACTTAGCCTTTCAAGGCTCCTCACACGCTTTAGTTCTGTGAGCCTTGCCTGTGTGTGGCTGACCACGCGGGGTGTCAGGTGAGCTGCAGTGGGAGCGGGGGTCTGCAGGAGCTCTGCACTAATCCTCTGGGCACACAGGAGCCAGGGTTGGGGGGCTCAAGGGGGTTTCCTAGAAGTGCTGTTGCTTTAGCTAAGCCCCAGGTGTAGCCAAGCCAAGGGTTTGGGAACTGGATGGTTTTCCTGGCAAAAGGTTTGCAATCTCCAAGCATATTGAAAGTTCAAGGTGAGGCCATCAGCTCTTTATGGATTCACTGCAAATTCTGAGGCGTGTGGCAAGTGTGGAGATGAACTGGCTGGGGTGCTTTTTACATAGTGGGCCCTTTGGCTTCATGACCTCAGAGAACGTTACCCAAGATAACAGCGGTCTCCAAAGAGGAGGAAGCCAAGGCTACCTGGTTCTCTGTGTGGCTGCAGAACAGGTTAGAGGAGAGGGCACTGCTTCCGGGAGCAGTTCACCGCTGATTCAGAAAGTCCTGGATGGGGTGAAGCAAAACTTAACTGGTATCCATGTTCCTCAAGTCCCACCAAAGTCTGACAAGTATGAGTGTGCTTTTCTTGTTTTATTCCACTTTCTGGGACACAAGTGTGGCTCCAAGGCTGTTCCTGTTGAGGCATACTGAGTTTGCAAAACACAGCAGACTTTGCTACCTTTACAGTTTCTCCTCAGCTTCTCTCCTCCCTCTCTTCCCCTTCCCGAGAGATGACTCCTCCCATCTTAGCTGGGGTGCAGTGGGGGTCTCCCCCAGGCCCCCACAGTCAGGGAACTTCAGAACTGCAGGTTTTGGCAAGGAAATAGCCGCAATGGTGGAAGCCATGCCTGCATGGGCCTGCAATACCCACGTCAAATCTTAGGGAAACCCAGACCACCCTGCAATCTGTGAGTGTAACTAACCCAATCCCTCACACTCTTCTTTTCCAACTTGGGTCCGGAAGGAAGAAGGGCTGCTCTGCATCAACAAGATGGAATCATCGAGATTTATAAATCCATCCATGGTGTGGGCTTCTGGAAGCATGCCCCAGGGCACTAAGAGAGAGCCCGAGGTTTGCCAGGAAGGAGAAAGGGGCTCTGAATGGCTCAACAAAGCTGTCTGGGCCCAAGGAACAAGGAATGTCCTGTGCCATATCCATGGACAGTTGTCCAGAAAATATAATGTGATGAAGAGTCACTTTGGTAAACTGTTTGGTTTGTGTCTAGATGTCCCTCCAAAGCCTCATGCAGTCATTGGTGGGGTTTTATCAGAGGTGGCTGAATCTAGAGTGTGTGACACTGAGATTGATTCGTAGTGCGATGCCAGGATCAGGGGCACCAGGATTAAGGGTGTGAGTGCTACATGCCCTGAGTAACCTGAATAAGATATAAGGGATAGAAATAGCTATGATTGACCCCTGTTGTTCTGCTATCTCCTGCTTGCCATGAACTATTTCTCCTCTTGATACCTGTCTGCTGTGCCCCCTTGCCTTGGAAGCAACCAATGAGAGAAAAGTAACTAGGACAGTAACTTCTGTCCGTTACCAAAAATTTACAGAAACTTACTCTGAGTAAGAACTGTCCAATGATTGATTGTCAAGCAAAGTTATAACACTGCAAATAAAATAAAATTTAAAAATAACCAACTAAAGGTTTTGAAATTTGCCCTGTGAAGTGTCTCTCCTCCCACCAGTGACCTAGGACATCACAGCTTTGTGGTCATAACTTCTGAATCCATTGTCAAATGCAACTTTCTCAAAGACATCTCAGCTACAGACAAAACTGCACAATGGAATCAGGACCTGGCACTGAGCCAAACTGATCACCAACTCAGTCCAGAGAGGCCAAGTGCTCTCAGTGTGTCCTTTGTTCTAACACCTTCTTAGTATCTACATTATAATATTTTTGTTTTAATTAGTGATTATAACTAGAAAACAGAGGCACAGCCCCTTATGCTCTGAACACCCTCTAAACTAATGGGGAAACTAGTGGATATATAATAACTTCTTACAAACTGGTAAGTATTGAGAAGCATGTCCTCCAATTTGAAATGCAGAAGTCATCCTGTGAGCATGATGTAGGAGCTAGGATGTAACGGGTGATAAAATCAATGAGAAGTTTATCTTTGTGCCCCTAGGTAGAGTCTAGTGGGAAGCAGAGGCAATGGACAAATAAGAAACGAATAACCTGTCACACGGGGGTGCACAGTTTGAATGTAGCCTGAGCATGACTCCAAAGGCTCAGAGGTTGAAATTTAATTCTTATTGTTAATTGGTCGTTGTTCAGAGATGAGGCCTTTGGGAGGTCATTAGGATTGCAGTGGTCTTCAAAGAAGAGCCTCCGTGACTGCAGTGGTGGTTTCATAAGCAGGAGAAAGATAAGGGCACACATGCACACACGTGTGCACACAGGCACATGCTTCCCATCTCTTGCATGTGATGTCTTGCAGTTCCATGGGACTCTGCCTGCAAGAAGGCCATCACCAGGCAAGAAACTGAGCTTTCTGAACTGTGAGCTAGGTAAACCTTGTCTTTATAAGGTCACCAGCCTCAAGCATTTTGATACAGTACAAAATAGACTACTGCAGATAAAAAGTGCGATGGAAAACATAAAAGTACTATGTGGGTGGTATATGTGTGTGTGGGGTGGCTGTGTGTGACTGTGCCTCTGTGTTTGGCACATGAGTTATGATTTTTGTATCAGTTAGTGAGAGTTCTCCTTGAAAGGGCAACAATACAGAAGGGAACTGAATGAAGAAAGAGATGGTGCAGGCAAGTTTATGAGGAGAAATAAGCAGGCAGATACGCCATTAGGCTGGAGGTGCAGTTCAATGGATTAGAAGCATCAAGAGTGCAGGTGAGAGGGTATAAACTAAAGTACTTTCTGTGGATTGGAGGTCTCCGCATCCCTCAAATTCATAGGTTGAAATTCTTACCTCCAAGGTGATGGTATTAAAAGACTGGTGATAAGATTGTGAAGGTTGAGCTCTTCTGACTGGGGTTAGTGGTTCTATAAAAGGTCAAAGACAACAGAGTCCTTCTCTTCTACCATGCGAGGACAGAGCGACAAGGTAGCACCTCTGAGCTGCAAGTGGCCCTCACTAGACACTGACTCTGCTGATCCTTTGATCTTGGACTCCACCTTCCAGAAAGGTGCACAGTAAACTCTTGTTGCTTATTAGCCACCCAAGTTGAGGCATTTTGTTACAGTAGCCAAAACAGACTAAGACTTACTGTGTAAGTCCTTTGTTTTCTCTTTTTTCAGGTCATAAACACTTCTTAACAGAGTAGGAAACATCCTGAGTTCGTGAGATATGGAGTTTCCAGTCAGGATGTAAGAGCAGATTGTGACATGGTATTTATCAGTTTCTAGAGTGATGTTGGGACACATCTCCAGGCAGCAGCAGGAAAAGCTTCTGTAGCTCTCAGCCTTCTGTGGAGAGGAGGGGAAAGAGTGGTCTCAAGGTAGTTGCCAAATCAGGGCAGCCACAGACTAAAATTACAGGCTTCTAAGTGGCTCTCCCTTTTTCACAGTTGAAGTCTACCAGCATCTCAGTTGCTTTCTCATTACTAGGACAGAACACCCAACACTCACAAGTTAAAAGAGAAAAGATTTATTTTAGTTCCATTAGTAAAGGTTTCAGTCCATAGTTAGTTGGCTCCAAGGCAGGGCAACATGGCAGAGGGGCACAACAGAGGGGAAACAGCTCATGGCAGGGCAGGCAGGAGACAGCATGAATTCCTTCTTCTTTCTTTTTTATTCCATACAAGCTACAAGCCTATGGGTTGGTGCTACCATGCCTCTGATGCATTCGCCCTCACCCAGAACTGAGCTAAACTAAATAAGTGGGCTAATCCAGTATCACACGCCCATGATTCAGTCCCTCCCAAAAGCCCCACCTGCAAGCACTCGAGGCTTAGGGACAAGCCACAAAAACCAGTTACAGACACTACACTGTATGGCTGTGTGTAGACCTACAATTTTTCCCCCTGGCACCGTCTATAATGTCATTTATGGCCACTCGACACTCTTACATGAAAACACTTGTGTTCTTTTAGAATCTGCTAGATGTCAAGGGCTGTGTCCTCATATTACATATTCTGGGCTGGAGATTTAGTATTTATAGAAGAGTCTAGATAACTTTCACTTTAGAAAATGAAATATATGTACACACACACACATACACACACACACACGGAGTCAGTTCATGAGAACAGACTTCTCTCCCAGGATGGAAGACTCTCTACATTTTTGATTTAAGCAAACTTCAAAAGGAAAAAAGTGATTCATTCTTCATTTTGCTAAATTGTAAATACAATTGTATACCAGATTAACATATAACAGCAAAATAGTAAATACTTACTTTTATATTATGTCCACAACTGAAATACTCAAGTTCAAGTTAAACGTCAATGAAACAATTTTACATTTAAAAAGTCAAGTCTAAGGAGGCTTCCATAAAGGACTACAGAAAAAAACTGCTTAATTTGGAAATATGATGCTAAAAAGAGTACTAGAAAATTCTACAAACTCTATAATGCTCTACAGAAGAGCAGCAACCAGCCAGCTCCCGAAGCTCTGCCGTATTTGTTGGTAACACTTCTCTTTGGTGTTTCATAACACCTTGCTTAGGTGTTTCCCTGGGTTTCAGATATAGGACTGATTTTTTTCCAGGTAGTCTCCCACATTAAACCATGAATTCCTTGACAGCAGAAAGTACAGTGTTTTTTTGTCTCCTGAGGCTGAAGAAGACCCAAGTGCCAGGTATGTGCAGAAACACTACTTATTGAGCAAATGAATAAATGAAGGAGAATGAGGAAAAAGCACAAAATAGAGACACACCTGTGACATGTTACTATATTAGCAAACAAGAAAAACAGTGCTGTGTGTACAATGATGACAAAATAGATGCTAATCACTGTTCCCTAGAATATGTGCAGACAAGAAATAGGCACCATTCAAAAAGGATTGAACTAAGCTAATGAGTAAGAATTGCACAGTGAATTATTTGAAGGAAGCTAGGAATGGAAGACATAAATTATGTCCCCAAGCTATGTACATCCAGAGTTGAGCATAAGTGCTCATGCCAGGTATGGAGATCAGAGTCTGATCAGAGTCTCCCCACCTTCCTTTGTGGATGAAGGGCACATAGTCTTGGGTCAGCCATGGGCTGTCCCCAGCAATGTGAAGATGTCTGGCTGGAATGGCTGCTAGTTTTTCTGAGGAGAAAGAGCTGTCTCACAGGCACTGCCTTTCCAGTATGTTTGGGGAGGGATTGCCTGCCTTTGAGACACCGGAGAAGAGAGAGAGTTGGGCCAGATAGAAGCAATGCCCAGAGAAAGTTGCATGTGTTTGGACACTATTTCCTCTTACCACAGCCACCTCCTGTGCCCACTTAATTCCTCCCCAATGTTCCTTGAATCTCTTGCCTGACTCTGGGCTCTCACTTCCTGGATTATTAACACTTTTGCTTGGTCAGTTAATCATATTTAATCTAAATGTCTCTGCCTTAAATTAGAGACTCTTCCTAACATGGTGCCATTGCCTCCTCCTGCCCTTCTGAGAGTCCCTGTTTTCCACTCTGCGAGCTCCTTCCCAAATCCTATCCAAGTCCCTCACCATCTTCAACATCTTTCCTGCCACACATGAGATCTGGAGAGTCTCGTGGAGAAAGCCACCATGCCTTAGCAAAATCTCAATCCTAGGGACATGTTTCCTTACACCAGAATCCCAATTTACAAACTAAGTGAAGACTATTGCAGTCCGATTGCAGTCTTCGCTTTGTAGAAGGATCTGTCACAGATGAATGTGGTGATGCCTGGCTGTGATCCCAGCACCATGAGAGGCTGGAGGTGAAGGATTGCAAGTTTGGGGGCAGCGTGGGCAACTTAGAGACTTGGTGAGATCTTGTGTCAAAGTTTAAAAATAAAAGGGGGCGAAGAGAGGGCTGGGATTGAGGCTCAGTGTGAATACCCTGGATTCACTTCCCAACA
>RJWT010041788.1:0-12256 GCA_004365215.1 Cuniculus paca
TGATCCTGCGAGATCTGTTTCCCCGGTTATGGTGTCTGGGTTCAGTGAGTGACTTGACCTCACTCTCTCTCTGGTCTGCCCTTTGATCCGTGTTCTCAGTGCCATATTGCACTACTGCCCCTTCCCAGTCCTCTACTTACCTACCTGCAGGGCAATGTGCTTTACTATGCTACTGCAAGACCATGCCTAGCAAGATGCAAATAAAATTAAAATTCAACAAAAATTCATCAAGTTAATTAACAAATCTCATCTTCAGTAAAATTTTGGGGAAACCATGAAACATCCTGGGAAGCTAAATTTTTTGAACATTTATACTTGCTTATGACAAGACCACAAGAGGCCCCAAAATATTCCTACATCTCCATGACAGTGTGCAGAGGAGGGGGAGCCTTTGAAATCACTATTCCCATTGCACTCGTCGCAGATAAAAATGCAGACAGAGAAAATCATTTGAATACCTCAAGATGTGCTCTGTAGTTTCCTGCCTGCTTTGAAAGCAAGAATTGCATCTGCAGTAGTGACTCGTGGTGGAAAGGGAAAGTGTACCTCATCCTGGAGTCTGCCAATAAAAGCATCCAGAGTGGAGTTTTGACCTTGTGAAGATAACTGAATTGTTCACTGGAAACATTGAACCCATATTATGGTCGAGAATAATGCGCAGCTTACTTAGGCAAATTTCTATACTCAAACTATTAACAATAATAAAACAATAGTTATTTGCAGGTATTGTAGGCTGTGGACTAAGTTCTCCAGTAACTCCTCAGACCAAACACTCTGGATGGGGCATTGCTATTGTTTTATAGGGGAGGAAAATGAGGCAGATCCCATCTGGGTAAAGAGCCCAAGGTCACACAAGGAGTAACTGGCACAAATATGGAGAGATGTGGGATTTGTCTGATTGGCAGCTTGGGCCTTTTCCACCAGGTGCACCTTTTGAAGCAGCAGTTCAGCAACTCTGGAGCCAAATCACCTGGTTTTGAATCCCAGTTCCAGCCTTTCATAGCACAGGACTCTGAGCACTCTATTCAAATTCGCTTTACCTTAATTATCTCATGAATGAAATGATGGTAATAAGAGACCTACTTTGTCAGTTCAGGATCTAAGTGAGATAATCTATGCAAGACACTTAGAAGTGTGCTTAATAGTAAATGATAATGTGCTGGCTGCCATTTACTACATAGATACATGATGTTTTGTTACTTCTCACCATCCTAATATATGCATGCATAGTAAAATTTTAAACCGTTCTTTAGTTTGATCTTATTTTTATGAAGCGATGAAAATGATAGAATTTTTCTTCCTCTTAAACTCTCTGTTTGGCAAAATAGAGTGATGGATTCCTTACGAGAGTCTTTCATTCCCCTGAATTTCTTTTTGCCATTAATAATGTGAGGAAATAACCCTTTTCTTGAAAAGCGTTAACTCAAACTTAACTGCGGTGAGTGTGAACTGGAAGAAAGGGTTTCTTGTGGTCTGAAGCCAGGCACTCCAGGTCTTAGTGCTGATGCTGTCAGCTGAGCACAGAACCCAAGGCGTTGCCTCAGCCCAGGGCACAGATCCTGCATCAGTGCTCAGTGTGAGGGTGGGCAGGTGTAGGAGACAATTTGAGTAACTCGCCCTGACTGCAGAACAATTGCTGCAACATTAGTTAAGTGGAGTATTATTTCCATATACTGTTATGTACAGAGTGGGCTATGCTATTCCCTTCTCCCTTCAGTTGGCTCTAAGTGATGCAGATAAAGCCAGCTAAGGTACTAGTATGCAATCTATGTCAGGCCAACTGACAGTTTCCTCTTTCCTTGTATAGTGCTCTCTGTAAAAGATTGAAGCACAGCAGGATGGCAGATGGCTCCAGGAATGTCAACCAGATATGAGTCTCAAAGGAAGAGGTTTTGACTCCCCAGGGCACAAAAGTTTACAAATCAGAAACAGAAGCAACAGCTTCCTAATACAATTCAAATGTGACCTTAATTGCATTACGCAGACTGATCCTTCTGCAGTATCATTCTCCCTGCATTTTGCAAAGATGTTTTGCTCCCTACCTGGCTAGCCAGCTCAGATTACTCATGTAGTTCCTGCTGAAAGGTTTCTGCCCTAGTATAAATTACTGGACATTATGGGGGTGGTCTACCCTGACCACACCTCCTCCCTCCCCTTCAGCCCCAATTACAACTTCCTCTTTCCTTTCCCATGTGTGCGAAGAGAATTCCAATCAGTTTCTTGCGAGTCATCAATGCTCACTCCAAGCACTGCTTCTGGTCAGAGGCCATATAACCTCCTGCCTCCTCTATATCCAGTAGAGGAAATAGCTCAACTGCACAAGTTGTGCATTCCTCTCCATGTCCTCAATAAATCCCTTTCTTTCTGCTTCTCTATTGTTCCGGAATACCCTAACACCTGGCATCCTCACTGTCATCCATCCTTAAACCACTCCCTTCTTCACGAGATAATAAATTCTGGGAGAGGCCTTGGGTCAGGGCCTTTGTCTGCATATCCTCACTTGGGTTGGGTTTAGGACCCCTTGGCTGCCCTTAACTTTGAATATGTCTTGTTGTCTTTACTCTCACTGTGGGTTGCATTGGAAGTGGTAGATTGGAATTAACTTTTTCCAGTAATGGGATTACAAATATAACTTTATGAATTATGAGGAAAATTAGAAAAGGGATTACAGTACTGGGATTACAATATTCATATTTTGGGTTACAATAGGCAGGTGCCTTTCAAAGGTGTCATGTGGTTGTACCAAGGCAGACTCTCACTGCAGGGCCTTTGAAAGATTCACCCCACAACCATTCTCAGACTCTTAAAAATGACTTCAGAGTGAGTTCAGCGCAGAATCTCCTCCTCACACATGCATTCTGCACTGGCATTATTTTTAAATGGTGAATATTTGAAACGATTTCCTATGACGTTTGTATGTTGCACTGAAATGAAACAAGTAAAATAAACAGGCAAGTGCTAATTAATAGAAAATATTGGAGGAGGCAATGATTTAAAACATTGTCACAATGTAGCTAGTATTTCTAGTAAGTTTGTTATATTTGATTAAATAGCAAGGTTTCTTTTTTCACAGTATTACCAAAGATTTACATATTATAGTGAAGTAATATGGAAAGTTTTCATACTACAGTGACAAGTAAATTCACTGAATGCACTTAACAGAAGTCATCAGTCAAAATGATGCAGAAACACTGAGGATTCAAGAGACAATTATAAGACATCAGTCAAGAAAGGCAACTATAGAGTCAGTCAGATATACACAGTAGCTCTACTTTTGAATTTCAGCTTTGCTGCTTACAAACTCTGCAGCTTTTAATTATCCTCTCTGAGTTTTAATTATCTATGATCAAAGTATTAACAGTACCTATATAGGATAAATTAAAATTATTATCAGATAAGTCTTATGTGCCTGTCTTTCATGCCAAGTTCTGATTTCACTCAGCATTTTATTGCGTCACTGAAGCAAAAATCCAGTCCACAAACAAGCAAGCAAAGGATTTATTTCTGAATATCTTGTGAAAAAAGGAGAAAGAGTGCTTTTAAATCACCATGCAAAATACCTAAATACATCCCCATTCTGTATTTTCATCTGTTCTCCACTAAAGTTACTCTCTGGCCTTCCAGCCAATCAGCAATCCATTCTCTGTACATTGCTATCTGCTAGATCCAACATCTTCACCCCATTTTAATATCTGGAACAAGAACATACCTTCTCTTCATTCTTACATCCAGTGGCCAGGCTCATAGAGGCCTTACAGACCCAGAATTCACAGGTTATTATCAGCACTCACCCAGTATGATGTCCTTCATATCATTAAACTCAAAATACTTACTATGATGTCCATGATGCAGAAAGTGTCTTACAAGTGTTAAGTATGGTACTATGTTCTCGTGCTCACTCCTGCCACTGGCTCCTCTCCTGCTTACAACCATCTGTTCACTTCCTTGGCACCTCAAGTCTTCTTTTTTTCCAACCTGTACTTGTCATGATCTTGATTCTTTCAAAATCTATTAAAAAACATGAGTTCTGTGTGTGTTCTTTGATCTGAAAACTCCATTATATATTCCTCTACCTCATGTTGACTCCTGCCATGGTAGGGCATGCTTATGTGCTGGAAGTCTGTTCCCCAGTGTGGTGGTGTTGAGTTGGAGGAACCTTCTAGTTGTATGGCCTCATGGAAGGTAATTATGTCAGTGAAGGTGCTGTGCACTTCACAGATGCATGCCGATCCCACAGAGTGAATTACTAGGGTTTATGGATTGAGTTGCTATAAAGTGAGGCCACTCCTTGCAGTTGGCCTCATCGGCACACAGCCCATTCCCATTTTACTTCTCCATCATGATATTAAGCAGTCAGAAGGGACCCAGCATCATGGAACTGAATCTCTAGACTGTGAGGTAAGTGAACTCTTTTCTTGATAAACAACCCAGATTAGGTGCTTTGTTATAGTACCAGGAAATGGACTAACACAACTCCTGATTCAAGGTTTCACCTTAGAACTTATCTTTACTGGGCCGGGGATGTAGCTCAGCGGTGCAGTGCCTGCCTGGCAGGCACAAGGCCCTGAGTTCGGTTCCCAGTACCAAAAAAGAACATAGTAAAAAAAAAAAAAGACCAAAAAAAAAAAGAACTTATCTTTACCATTAGTGCGTTATGTCATTCATCAGTTTCAAACACCCCACTCTCAGATCACCTTCTCTTGATTCTCCAGTTCATTTTCTCTGGAACTCTCATCTCTACAGTTTCTGACTTTTCTAGGGTCTCTGTCTAGTAAACCATAACTTTTTCTCTATCCCTCATTCTCTTCATATCCTTTCATCTCCTATCCCCAACATAAGTTGATGATCCATCACTGTAATTATATCTTCATGAATACCCTAGACAAACACACCCTCTTACCTTCTTTCATCTTACTTTCCTGATAGTAATTTCTAGAATTGGTTGTACTTGTTAGTAATTCCTATTATCACTTAAACTCAATTTATGACTAATATATGGTTGCAAAAGCACAGCAGAATATGATTGGGGTGTGGGAACACAGCATCATCAACACCAAATCCCCTTACTACTTAACCCCAATAAAGAGCACAAATTTCAGCTAGCACTCTGACATTTCTTGAGATCCTTCATTCTCCTCTTGTCTTTGTTACTTTTCTCTCATTGCTGAGGCAAAATGTCCAACACCCAAAGTTAAGGAAGGAAAGGTTTGTTTAGCTTACAATTTTTGGAGATTTTAGTCCATACTCAGCTGGATCCAAGAGTGACGTGGAACAGGAACAGTTGCTCATGGCAGCTGCAGCAGGTTCCAAAAGTGTTGAGAGCAAAAGGGAAAAAGGGGGAAGCAAGCCTCCTTCCCTCCGTTACATTGTATACCAGACACCCACCCCTGGGCAGGTGCAGCTCTCACACTACCAAGCCCATCACTAGCCAATGAACCAATCACAAATGCTAGACTCAGCCACCTTCAAAAGGCCTGCCCCCCATGACCACATGAGGCTTTGGGGGACATTTAAACACAAGCCATAACACCTCTCATTCTCATGAATGGCTATTTCAAACCTTTAAATCTTCTCTGTCTTCAAATCTTCAGCATCTACTCTTATCCTGACTCATTTTCAGCTAATAGTCATGTGGCTGATTTCTATGAAGGGACAGAGAATTAGAAATGATCCACCTCATCTCCCCACAATGAACTAACTCTCAGAAGGTAAGCCTGTTGCAATGGTAGACTGTCCCTGATCCCATGCAAGGCAAACACTTTGCACATGCACACACACATACATACCACAGAACATCATTGTTTAACTCTTTGGCCCATTTTGTTAAACCATTTATTCTTTAATTCAAGTTAATAATAACTGGTACTATAGATGTTCAATATGTATTTGCTGAATGCTTTACTAACACTAAGGACAAGGACTTTTTCTTTCACCAAGCTATTCTTGTCTTTGAATAATGTCTATGATATAACAGATCATCTATGAATACCTGTGTAATATACATTCAAAAATTGTATACAAGATTAATACATTTAGTGATCCAAGATCAATATATTTATCAAACCAATACCTCTGAAGTCACCATGTCCCAGAACACTTAAATTTTACCTGCACGAAGGTGTTTCAGGATAACTTTATGGGTTTATATCCACAGCTTTTAATCTTTTAATGTAGCAGCTTCTAAAGTTAATTAGTCAAGATCTTTCTTTTATTTTCTCATAAATCTTTTTATATTCCATAGGAAGAACCTAAATGCCCTTTAAACAGTTTGAGAAGTACAGCATTTCTCCTTATGAATCTAGATTTTCACTGGTCATTTGTTTTTGTCAGATATTATTTTTCATTAAGGTCAATTTTCCATTTTAAAAATGTGTATAAGGGGAAAATTTCATTGACTTTGGTGAATAAAGTCCAGAATATTACCTCATATTGAAGATGAAATAGATACTTCTACTGAATTTTTTTCCCAAAATCAATCAAGCTGATTCTTTGTGATCAATGAAAGCCGTGGTTCTTGGGCAAAAGTCAAAGCCAAAACAACAATATCAAATGCTAAAATAAAGCAAGGTGAGAATCTACTACATCTAGAAAATGATAAATTCTAAAAGCTTACCATTTCTCACATCTTCACCCAAAGATGTCATCATAGAGAGATTCACTCAGAGATCAAATTACTCTGAGTGCTCAACAGCCACACTATCTAGGACAATGAATGAATACAGCATCTCCTTGTGGCCATATTTTTTCTAACAGGTCTGTGTTAGCTTTCCTGTTCCTGGGACAGAATATCTCATAGCTGGAACTTGAAGGAGGAAAGGTTTATTCTGGCTCAGGGTGTCAGTCCTCAGCTGGCTGAGGAAGACAGCATGGTGGAAAGGAAAGGCAGAGAAAAACTATTCACCACCTGGTGATCAGCAAGCAGAGAGGACCAGGTGTGAGAGTCCACCCTTTCTGTACACGTCATGTTTCCAGTGACCTGCTTCTTTGACCAGGCCCCATCCTTCAATGTGAAACTTATGAAAGCCATTTTAGATCTAAACCACAACATTCTTCCCAGCCCCTAAAACGTTCCTGTCCTTCTCGTTATGCAAACTGTACTTAATCTATCAATAAGTGTCACCAAAGTCTAATGATACTATCAGTAAAAGTCACCAAAGTCTAATGATGCCAGCACTGCTGAAAAGATGAAGTCTAAAATCTCCTCTGAGATTCAAGGAAAATGTCTAGCTGTGAGTACCAGCAAAAATCAAAACAGAAAGTTAAACATTTCTAATATACAATGGTACAGGTCAAATATTCCCATTCCAAAAGGGAGGAATAGAGGAATAGACAGAAATTGTGCCAAAGCAAGACTAAAACCCATCAGGACAAACATTAAATGTTGTAGCTTTGTGCCCATTGCCTAAGGTAGAATGAACCAAGAACTTTAAACAGGTTGAGCAGATGTACCCTTACGGAGTTGTCATTTTCAGCCCATATGGTCTTTCTCATGGGCTGAATCCACTAACTGCTTGCAGCTTTCCTCAATAAACATTTCACATTCCTGGCATCTCCAAATTATGGAGGTGTCCACTGAAATTTGTGCTTCTTCCTCACAACTTCTCTGAGGCACACAGGTTGATTTTCTAATCCATCTTCTTAAATCAAAGTGGAAGCCTTCATGACCTCCACAACATTTTCATTCTAGAAGCCTGAAAAATAAGCATCACCTGAGTGATGAGAGGTAACCAAAGTCTGCTGCCAGTGGGAACAATAGCCTGGACTACTTGGATCATGGCTGCAGAGGTCTTTGACTCCTTGTACAGTTCAATACAAGTATACACTTCTTTAAGCACCTTTGTATGAGGAGACATCCCAAGGACCCTTCTCAAATGAAAGTTGTACAATTTTGCATTCTTGAACCTGTGATGGGTGGGGTCTTGCTGATTTCTGAGACATGTCTTTATTTGTATCATTGTTGCAAGCTTCATATCCTGAATTAATACAAAACATTTACATTTCATGGTCATTTTATCTTTGAGAAAGATAGCAGTTACATAGTACCAGATTCAGTGAATAAGTTGGATGAGGACACACCTTAATATTTCTACAAACCCACCTTTCTATTGGATGCCACCTGGTAGCACAAGATGCCATAATCATTTCTTTAATCACAAATTGCAAAGGCACTCATCAAAGAGAACTTCCAGCACTGCTTCAGAAAGTGTTAAGAATGATGAGTTAAGTGTGTTTGAAGCAAGGGGAGATTTTTGAGGGTGATTAATGGCAATGTATCTTTTACTGTAATAAATTATTTTTTTAAACATTCTCTGTATAGTTTGATCACCCCTCGTGCAATGTCCTTGACCTTTGAGAGTTTCCTTTTTTTTAAAGTGAAGTTTCAAAGATCTTTATCCCATGTGTGTTTTTAAAAAATCAGTTCTGCACAACCTTTGACTTAGATAGAGTTCAAGGCAGTCATCACGTAATTGGCAGAGGTAAGTACAATGAAGGAAATGCTTACTCTTCCTGTAGTGTCGGTTCTCTTTAGGAGAAGACATACACTGCTCTTCACTACATCTTCCCCAGTGAGAATTTCTGTACACATGTACAGTGTACAGATGTACAGTATGGGTTTTTGTCACTGGAGATGAAGATGTTGTGCTGCCCAACTTTGAGGAGACAGATATTTTAGCAAACTGCTTTTTGTTCTGTATGCTTTTTTTCAAAGATTTCACACTAAATTTTGTTAAATTTTAATTTAATTTACCAATTTTTAACCTTTTAATTACTTAATACATTCTTTCAGAAATGCACAAATTCTTTGAATAATGAACAGTTTAAATTCTGCATGGATGCAAATAAAATAACGACTTTTAACTTCCTTCTCTTCCATTCTGTTTGGTCCCCTTTCAAATCTGTTAACATTTCTGTGCACCCTGTGCTACCATCACTTTTGGGATTAAGAGATCACTATAGCTCCCTTCCATGGGCAGTTTTAAAATGTTGGCCTTTTGTCTCCTTTCATTCCTTCCTCGGCCTGAGGGCTTTGGACTGTGTGTCCCTGGGATTCAGAGGGCAGAATGTGGCCAATGGAAGGTTCTTTCAGTTCATCTCTTTTTCTTCTTGGCCTTGGTTTCTCTTTCTTCTCTGCTCTGAAGATAAGGTAAATGGGGCCAGCATCTGCTCTGAAGTTTTCCCTTGGTTTTAGATGTCCTCTACTGGTCCATGGGCTTTTGGGGAAAGTCTAGAATATAGCCTTCCCTGCCTCTTATTTCCTGACACTTCCTCATCCATAACAACTGAAAACCAAAAGCAAAACAAAATGAAGACTGGTATCGCTGCCCCAAGTTGGGCACCTGGAACTGGTAACAATCTGATTGGCTCTCTGGCTGTCTTTGACCTTAGCCTGAGCACCTCTGCCCACATTCTTTCTGGCCATTTGATTTCTTCTGTCCCTTTGGTGATGGATAAGTGTGTAAGGGGCTCATAGAAGGATAGTTTAGAATCAGTGATTAAGTAAAGGAGACATGTGTGTATCTGGCATAATAACATAGTGACCCGAAAATGAGAATATCCATATATGTTTTTTGGTATGTGTGTTTATTACACATAAAGAGTCCTTAGGTTACTTTGTCTTTTTTGCATTTTATCAGAGTTGGGTGAGGAGGGCTGGTTACCCTGGTCTTTTATGTTTCTGGCTTCCTTTGTGCTTTGTTAATGCTCTATCTGACAAATTTTTATGGTAATTGCATTACTTGGTACATTTCTCTCTCTTTTTTTACCTCTTTCTAACTGCTCTAACTGTAAAGATCCTTGAGACTCAAGTGTAATCCCCACTGCTCGTTGATGCTAATAAAGAATCAAAAGGGGAGTGGCTGGCCCAAGAGCAGAGAACTCCAAGCTCCTCAGAGCCGGAACTGGTCATCCCCCTGCTGCCCCAGGACCAGTAGTTTCACCTTGAGGCCAGTGTTTCACCTTAAGGAGAAACAGCACCATGATAGAGATTTTCTTAGGCCTTGGGGTGGAAAATATAGAGCGGTAAGTACATTTGGGTGGCAAGTTAACTGTGTCTGTTTCCATCAGTCTCTCATCCCAGCCAGACACCTGTGCTGCCTAGGCACACCAGTTGGGCACCCCTCAGTACTTCTGCAGGCAGCCATAAAGTAATAACAGCACTGTAGTACCCACAGAGAAGAGGGGAAGGCAGAATTCACAGAGTTTTTCCCAAACCTCCTTCTGTTCATGCTGCCTCCAAGCACCTGCTACTCCAGGCGATTTCTCAATTATCTACCACACATCAGCCAAGACAATTCTCAAACACCATAAGGTTTTCTTGGACTTAAAAGCAAAATTAGGTACTTCCTGAAATCCCTATCTCTTTCTTATTTTCATGTCCCTTATTATGTTTATGTCACATGCACTTATTATGTCCTCAGAGCTTTGAAGGTTTGCAGTACATAATGATTACCTTCCTTGTGTAGAGCTGGTACCTGTACATAACACATCTTAATTCTTTTTCTATTCTCTCCTCTCCTCTTCCCCCTCCCTCCATCTCTTGATCCTCTTTCCATTTACAAAAGATTCATCTCCTCATGTCCTATTATCTATTTTTGCACTTTATTTATATTATAGGTTTCTCATATCAAGGAAACCATATAATGCTTAAACATGTGTTTCTGTTTTATTTCACTATATTTTATGGTCTCAAGGTACATCATTTCCCTACAAATAACTCATTTATTCTTCTTCATAGCAGAGTAGTACTCCATTGTGTACAAATACCACATTTTCTTAGTTGAAGGCAGGAAAGACCCTGAGCCCAAGCTAGTCCCATTTCTTATCTTTCTGATCTTCATGGTACACTCCCTGAAATCTTCTCTTCCCCTCAACCCTCAACTCCCACATAGGAGTTTTTACACCAAGTCTTAGACATCCTTTAAAGCTCAGCCTGGATACTAATCCAGTGAAGGAATTTTCTCTGACCTTATAAGGTGAGTGTTCCTTCTCTGTTTTCCCACTCAGGGAGGAGCTGTATTCTTTGTTTCCTGACTCTAGGACCACGGCATCTAGAAGAATGCCTTAATCAAGTTCTCTTCAATCATATATCAGAGAATTCTTCCTCAGAAACTGAGTTTTTATAAACTATAGTTACACTTGAAATAAATGTGGAGAAGGCTGCTATCTATGTATGCTATGTTTTCAAAAGAGAGATACCAATTTATGGGACAGTTTCTGGCAATATTGGGAGCTGCTGGAAGTATGATTGCTAATTTCAAAGTTAAACTTCCCACAGCTCTCTGCCTCTTCATGACAAACACCTCACTCTGCAGCTCTCTAGAGGAAGATGGTTCCACACCTGACTTTCACGGCACAGAGCTTTGGACCTAGGAAATCTTATGTCAGGTGACCTCCAAAATCTGAGCCTGAGAAACATTTCGTGAGGAGATACTTCATTTGGGAAGTGATTTCAGAAAGCAGAAACAAGGTAGTGAGAAGAGGGAAATGAGAAAGAGGAAGACATGGGTTAAAGAATGTGTTGGCTCCTACTGTGGGCTTCTAAAGCTCCAGAGGACCCTAATAAAATGTCCAGGACATCCCTCAGAATGGTGCTGCTGAAGGCAGAGGAGGTGGTGGCACTCTTTTTTCCCCACTAAGGCACAGTTGCCCCTAGGAGCAGTAACTTCCTTACACTTATAGGTCATGCTGGCTTCACCGACAGCCTTTATGGCAATCAGGTAGACATATGCCTATATTTTTGTCCCCTTACATTATTTACATTTTGTGTCAGGCAAATTTTGCTATGGGACTGCTGCCTACACTGTAGGCTCTTTAAGAGCATCAGTAGTCTCCATTCCCTAGACACCAGTAACTCTATCTGTGACAACTGAAGATGACTTCAGAATTTGTCAATTGCTTCTTAGAGAAAAGGTAGCATTGCCAGATACAAATAAAATTACAGGACATTAATTCTAATTTTCATTTCATGTAAACCAATAGTATGCACCATATTTAGTATATGCTTATACTAAAAAGTTCTATGTACTAAAAATTTATTTTGTCTATCATTCAAATTTAAATGAATGCTGGGTATTTCCAAGAAGATAATTACAAACAAAATCTCCTATAAACCTAGAAGACCTATTTACAAAGGTAGAGGAGAAATTTATTTTATTGTTGAAGGAATATCAAACAATGTGATGCACATATCAAGCAATCACATCAGGCATTGCAAAGACATAAAATAATCTCACTCTTTCATTTTTAATTTTAATTT
>RJWT010041789.1:0-12250 GCA_004365215.1 Cuniculus paca
AAGTCACATCACCTCTCTGAGCTCACTTCGCTCTCTGTACCAGTCATTTGTGACAGAGAGACTAACACTCACCTCACTGCTTCCATGCAGATGTATAAGAATTCTAAATACTTTCACATTGGAAAGCCACACAGAAGCCACACAGAAGGGTTGGGAACAAGTTCACACACAAACATACGCAAAAAAGCAAAAACAAAAAAAACAAAAACAAAACACCTCTGGAATGTCAGAGTAGGCAAGTGGCCAAGAAAAAGAACAAGAACAATTTTGGATAACATTGGGTAAGTACTTACCATCTCCACCCCAATTCACCTAGAAAGAGGCACTGGCAGTATCCAAATCCTAGCCTTCCAAGTCCAGGGAGTGTGAAGTTTTGACATAGCTGCACTGGTGTCATCTAACACAGTACTAGGTGTATGACAGGCAGTCAATACATATTTGTGTAAATGAATGAACCTGACCATACTGCATGTCATTTCTCCACTTTTGTTTCTTCATCAATAAAGTGGGGATAACTTTACAGAGAGCTCATGGCTGTCTCATAGATTACATGCATAAGGGTGTGCCTGATTTTCATAAAGAACATATAGACAGCACTAATTTGTGCAAGAATACACATTTTAAAATTGCTTTCTTGGAATTTAAAGAGAAGGAGATAGATTTCAACTGAAGGATCCATGGAAAAACAGTAGCAAGTGTAAAATATGATGGAATCTCAAGGTGCATGGACTTGGAATACTATTTAACAGTACTTCCCATTGGCCACTGTAGGTTTCTGTGGTGCATATATAATACATTTCCTCAACCAAGCAGCATAAACAACATCATGTTCATGCTAGGAAACAGGTTGTCCTGGGCTTTTAATTTATAAAATCCTTTCTCCAATATCAGGCTCAGAATTCCCTTTGAAGTCACTTAGCCTTCTGTAAACCTCTATCTTCTCACTGGTAAAATAAGGTGGAATTACCCATATCTCACAAATCGAGGATCAAGACTCTGTGTTATAGCCTTCGATGTGCAGTCTTCACTCCTTAAAATGTTGCTTCCATTTTTGTTATCACAGCAACCAAACACATGACTGGAAGCCTTGGAATGGAGGAGGCCACAGGCCACCCTGCCTGGGGTGGGGGTGGAGGAGAAAGAGGAAGATGTCAACCTCACAGGCCTGGGTCAAAAGTCACAAGGCCATGCGCTTTCTGCCTGTCTCAGCTGTAATTGTAGAACTGTTCCAGAGACACATCTGAAAGTTGTTAGGGGATCAGGCTGGGCCTGGAGGGGCTCTTTGTGAGGAGGAGGGACTATAACAGTCCCTGATATAGAGAAGGGGAGTGGAGAGAGATTGAGGGAGACAGAGACAGATAGACAGACAGATGTATATACCACAAGCAAATCCATACTGGCGAGGGAGGCAGGGATGGAAAGAGGGAAGGGGGGAGTGAGAGAGAAAGAGAGAGTGAAAGAGAGAGAGAAAGGAACAGAAATAGTCAGACCTGTCTTTCTCAGAGGATAAGAGTGTCAGAGGCTCTCTGCTTGGTTCTGCCATCCTCTCTCTGAAGCAAACTGAGGTCCAACAATGATGTGAACTTACACTCTTGAGTCATCCTCTAACTTTGAATCTTCATTATGGGTGGCCTATAATGAAAGGAAGTCCCAGAAGGGAACAGGACTTGCATAAGGACCCACTACCAATAAATTC
Source organism: Cuniculus paca (assembly GCA_004365215.1). Taxonomy (NCBI): domain Eukaryota; kingdom Metazoa; phylum Chordata; class Mammalia; order Rodentia; family Cuniculidae; genus Cuniculus; species Cuniculus paca. Next base: position 1,697 of record RJWT010041789.1, read on the forward strand.
AGAGTGAAGACAATGGCCTTCCTGATTCCTCCTCCAGTGCTCTTTGTGCACACCACCATGCCTCTTGTACAGCTGGCTGACCTAGCTCCATGTCTATTTATGGGAAGCTTTTATTATAAATGAGGTGGCTTTAAGGGTAAAGTTGGATGGACTTTCTAGGAACCTGAAGCTCCAGGCTCAAATCATTGCTATTTCTTCCCCTGACCTTGTTTCAGGGAAAAAAAAAAAAACCTTTGCTCAAGGTGTTTGGAAACCTGAGTTTGATTCACAGCCAGAATTTCTATGAACTGTGCAATGTGAGAATTAAGTACTTAAAGTAATATGCTCTTAGTGCATTGAGAAATTAAAATTTTAAAAACAGTGTGAAGAAATGCCTTGCGATGACCACTGAAACACGAGGAGTATTTCAATGTTTCTTCATCATCGCCACGATATCATCACATCCATTAGCCTCACCACCCCCAGGACAAAGCTTCTTGCTCTCCAGACAAACTCCTCACCTTGGACCCCCAATGCTACTCTTTGATGCTGATTCATTCAACTGTATTGTTCTCACTGAGCCTCAAATAAGAGCTAGCGAAAGACCCAGGTTTGTTGGTCAATCTTTGCTGCCTATACTGTTTCATAGTAGAGTAGTAGTTGTATCCAACCACTAGGCAGAACTGAATCCCACACTTCTTTGTCTCTGGACCTGCTTCCCTTCTGTCTGAGTCAGCCTACCCCTTCTTCTGTTGAGCCCTCCACCTTTTTCTTAAAGTATGCTTGAAACCTTATCTCCTGCCCTTTGAAGAACAGCGTAGCCCTTCTCTTTCACAAGGTGTCCATGTCACATGGATAATTTAGTGTCCACTCACATCTCTCAACCTCATGAATCCGTGCCTTTAGAATCAGAATATAGCTCTGCTCATTTCTAAACACCTACATTTGGTGTACCAAGATTCAACAAATACCAGCCAAAATGAGTGACAGACTGAATACATGACTCAGTTGTTTTCTCAGGGTCATTTCCTTTCCTACAAACCAGTTTTTCCACCTTTAAAATGAACAAAAGGTGGTTAGACATAAAGGTTAAAACAGGATATAGAAAAAGCAGAAAAACTAAACATGTAACTCTGAAATCAGGTGATTTTGGTTAAAATTCTGATTCTCCATTTCTTGGTTTCATGAGGCTTTGTCTTAATTTACTCACCTGTAAAATGGAAATCACAATGTTGGGGGCCCACTGTGAAGGGTAGTTTTTGGAATAAAATATGGTATGCAAAGTGCCCAGTATGATGTGCTAAGCAACCACTGAGCAATTGATATTGATATTAACATTAATATTACTATTATGCCACTGCTCCGGGGTCCGACTTCATCCCCACCTGGAGTAAGAGGACCCGGTGGAGATTAGAGGAGGGATAGTGGTAAGGGAGCCAGTACTGGTCCCATTCAAGACCCCTAGACCTCCTCGCAGCAGGGGTGAGCAAATGAAACTGAGAAGTTAATTGGCGGTGAGAGCTTCTCACGAATCTGACAGGGGGTAAGAACAGGGATGGAGCCCCAGAGGCCCACATCAAGCCTAGGTCCCTGAGAGTACAGGAGAATGCGTTTGAAGTCTCCAGGCCAACGCCTGCTCTTCCCCAGTTGCTGCATGATTTAGGCATTCTGGGGAGGCAAAAGTCTCCTTGCTGATTTGAAGGGAAACAGATGTTTCCAGGCCAGAGGCCCTGGTCTTGTAAAATGCTCCTTCCCCCCACTCAGCTTTGGCAAACAACTTCCCATTAGCTCAGGTCCACCGTCTGCCTCCACCATCATCACTCCTTTCTTTGCCTTCCCAGCACAGTGTAGCAGTCAGGAGTGGTGAGAAAATGCCCAGCCCCAGGGCCAGCTCTGAGCTTGTGTCTCTAGGTGTTTAAGGACAACTATTTTCTGTAAATCTGTCTGCAGGAGAGAACTAGATCAAGATCACCTTTGAGAGATCTCACAGCTGAAGGACAGAGATTTTTTTCCCTTATAGAGGTGGTATTATCAATTCCAGCCCTTTCTACATTAAACCTGTGGCATACATCATAGGCTTACAAATCAGATTGCTCTGGATTTCAGTGTGGACAGCACCAACTACTGGGAAAGCAGCGATTAAACACTAAGCCACGCTTCTGCATTTAAAAATGTGAGTAGAAGTTCCAACTCTTTGGGTGGTAAAATTTAAATCAGAACTCATATTTTAGGTTTCTTGAGAATTAAATTGAGTACCATAACTTTTCCCTGTACGACCCAAAGTGCCCAGCCTGGTCCCAGAGTAAATGGTCAACGTTTGTAACTGGCAGTTGGTGGGAGACTGCTAGTTACCCTGCAGTTCAAAGACTCAGATCCTTAATCCAGTTATACTCAAGTCCTAGAGAGAGCATTCTCAATGTCATGACCAAAATGAGGCACAAAGTGCAAGGTTAGAACAGACTCTAGAGCCTGACTGCCCAGGTTCAAATGTTGGTTCTGCAACTCATTGTCTCTATGACTTTAAGTAAGTGACTTAACCTCTTTGTTTTTATCTTTAAAGTGTGTACAGTATTACCTACTTCAGAGGGATATTGGAGGAATAGTGTACTTAGACCAGCGCCTGGCACATAAGTGTTAAATGTTACTCAGTTTGTGAAAAATTAAATTATTAATGCAATGAATTAAAAGCAAGCCCTCTTCCAATTCTTTACTATTTTGCCTTGGTTGTGTGTGGGTTTATGAGTGCTTTGACTAACAGGGCACAGTGGAAGAGATTCTATGACTTCCAAATCTGGGACATAGAAAGCAATGTAACTTCTGCCTTGCTCACTGAAACATCCTTGCTTGGAGCCCAGCCTCCACTGAGAAATTAGACTGCTCTGAGGCCATTGTAGTTGAGGAAGCAAGCAGCATGAAGATTCATGTGTGGGGCCTTCAGCAGTTCTGTGGTCTCAACTCCTGACAGATGAGCAAAGGAGCCTTTGGATAATTTCAACCAAAAGAGTAGAGTCACTACAGGTTTGGTCCTTGATGTTGTCCTACACTTCATGAAGCAAAGACAGTGAGCCTGTTGTGTCCAGTGTAAATTTTTGAACCACTGAGTAGAATAAAATGGTTGTTTCAAGCTACTAAATTTTGGGGTCATTTATTATATCATTGATAGTAACTGTAACAAGTTCTAAGCATTAAGAACAGGGTTAGCAAACTGTAGTCGGTGGGCTAAACCTGGAACTGCTTTGCTTCTATAAATAAAGTCATAAGGGAAAATAGTTACACTCTTTTGTGAGTGTGTGTGTGTGTGTAATGTATATTCTATGACTGATTTCCTACTACAGTGACTGATAGCACTGACTGGACTTTAGAGACCATTGGACCCACAATGCCCAAATATTTACTTTCTGATTTTCTAGAAGAAAGTGTGCAAACCTTGATGTAGAGCTTTGGCAGTACTTAAGGAAATAGCTTTTGCTTACATTATTTCATTCGATCCCAGGATTGGAAATCTTCCTCATTGCACAGGTAGGCTCAGAGAATTCAGGTGACTAGTCGAAGGTCACAGCTCTTCTGACTTCTGGTCTGATGTCACAACTGCCTGATGAAGAACTAGACTCCAGTTTCTGTACTGACACTGAATGAGCAATGTGTCTTGGACAAGTCCCACCATTTCACAGCCTGGGATTTCAGAACATTGGATGAGGTTGTCTGCAGTGGCTGCCAGAATTTAAATGCCTAGTTTCCCCCAGCTGGCTGCTGGCAAAGAGGCAAAATTTCTCTTGCTCCCCTTTAGTCTAGGCGTATCAAAGTGGGCCTTGAGAATAAGTAGGCAAAGGATGCTATGAATTCCTGCCTTGCTCTGCATACAACCCTCTGAATTCCTAGCACCAGAAGCAAGCTTTCCAGTTGCCAAACTAGGCTAACAACCAAAAGTTTCTGTCAACATACATACTTAATTCTAGTGCCAAGCACAGAGACACCCTCACCTTAGTAAGAACTCTGAGATGAAGGTAAGGCAGTCTGTGGATGGACTCTAACCACCAGCTCCCCATGATGCTCCTCCCATCAGCACCTCCACATGAGTTAACAGGGGAAGATATAGAAGAGTAGGAGTTTTGCAGAAAGACCTCTGGGCTAAGGCCAACTCTGGAGACTAACACTGGCACTAAGATAAGTTAGAGGTGACAGCAATCTAGAATCAGTTTGAAGGACAATACTCTGCCTACTATGGCCCCCAAAATTCACTGGCATGCACATATTGCGCTAAAATTCACAGTGCCACAAACATTAGAAGTAAATGATTATAGTATTCCTATGCAAAAATTAAGTAAATATAAGTGAAGATATGATGAAAGCATGTTGAATATATCTCCCATACCTGCCAAAGAGTAAGTGATATCACAGCAGCTCCACTCTGGCCCTTGCACCAGTGGAATACCTACCAAGTGCCAGACAATCTGATAAACATGGAAGCATCACCCATAAAAAAGGAAAAGGAGACTTCTTGTGTTCATGGAACTCACCAAACAGCAGGGAGATGGTAAGTTGAATGAAATATGGAATATAGTCCCACCAGTCCTTTAATAGATAAGTGTTCTTAGTCTTGTTTTTGCTTCAGTATTTCCCTTCTTCTTTCTCTCAAAATAGTAGATTAAGCCTTATATGTGAATCCAGTAACTACCTTGAAATAGATTCTCTCTCAGCTGCAAACTGGGGTCATCAACCATCTACAGGACTTATATTTCTCTCATGAAAAAGTGGTAACAATTCTGGCCCTCCCTGGAAATCCTTTGACAAGTGTCAGCCAGTTGATTTGGATATGCAAATACTTTGCAAATGTTCTGTCTGAGTTCATTCATTCATTCACTCTCCAAATAACCTGATCTATCTTGAAAGAAAAATTTAGGTTGGCAGCTGGTTTGACTTTTGCAACAGTTATTAACTTTGTTTTTCCTTCTTTTCCACTTCTTTTTCCCCTTTTTTCTCCTTCTTTTTTCTCCAGCGGGTGCACTAAAGGATAACACATAATTGAACTGACCAAGTGACCATCATTCATAGCTGGAAGATGTTTATCATTTAATAGGTTGTTTTAAAGTAAAGTAGACACAGACTAACTTTATGGTCCCTTAGCAAGGGATGAATTAAACATGGAATCCCCAATACTCCAACCTATAGTACAGGGGTCTTTTTCTTACATATTTATTAGATCCTAAGAAGCATATCTGAAAACCAGACACAAAAAATTTTTTAAATAACTTCAGTTATAGAAGTTATTTTGCAGAAAGGCATACCTTAAAAGTACATAAAATTGACAGAGAAAATTATTTCAGGTTTTGCTCTGGCTTAAGTAACTATGTGGCTTTGGTCAGATTGTTTGACCTCTGAGTGCCTCAGTTACCTGTTGATAACCCCATAGAGATGCTGTGAGAGCCAAATAGTAATTATGAATGTGAAAATGCATTAGAGATTCTACACATATTTCTGGAGCAAGTACTCTATGGCAAACACAGTGCTAGGAGCTTTTACACAGTTGTTTTCACAATTGCCTAAGGGATGCATATGAAAAAATCTATTTAACAAGGAAGCAAGTCAGCCATGGAAATTTAAATTGACTTTTGAAGGGCAATAGAGATACAGTAGTAGTAGTAGTAGTAGCAGTAGCAGTAGTAGTAGTAGTAGTAGTAGTAGTAGTAGTAATAGTAGTAGTAGTTGAGCAGAGCACAGTATAGGCCCACTCACTCAAAATTTGATGATATATTCAAATAGATTTATTAGGCATTCATTAGCCCCAGTTAGATCTTGAGTCACAATTAAGAGCAGGTTGTAGTTTATTAAGAGGATGAATTTCATGTTCCCAACTTTCAACAAGAGATATCACTATAGAAAGACCATCACCCAATTTTCCATTCCAGTTCTAATGTCTTTCTTCTCCCATGATTGATTCTAAAGCCTTTCTTTCATAGTGACTTTGAACATCAAAATTTGCCAAAGCTTAACCTAGAGAAGGATAGGCCAACCATAGGCCATTGATGTGGATTACTAAAGGTCATTAAGGTAATGAACACCATAGACAGGACAGTTCTTGTCTACTTTAAGTGAAGTTCAGTCCCTGCCCTCATATGTGACCTTTATTCCCATGGATGGAGGGGTAGGAATAGGGAGAATGAACATGCTCTACATTTGGAAACTGGAAGACTGACTCTGTAACAGGGATTCTTCTACTTCCTGTTTCTTTCAACTCTGAGAGCTTTGCTTTGCCTATCTATAGAATGGAATCAGCAATAGTTGTTTCAAAAGATTGTAGTAAGAATGAAATAACAGAGCTTGGTACAATAATCTTGTTTTTCATGCTTACTGCTGTTCGAGTGAGATAAAGTTGACACAGTACTTCTTGAAAGTGAAATCAAGTCAAACCAATGCAGGGCCAATGGTTCTGGAGGGTGTTGTAAGCAACAAAACCACTGTTTTGAAAATATGATTTGGTTAGAGCTCTAGCTCAGCCACTAGATATGTAAACAAGTCACACCATGTCCTCAAGCCTGAGGGTCCTCATCAGTTACACAGAAACAGGAACACCTACTCTCAGTGGTAGTTAAGAGAATAAGAGGTAACACAGTGAGACACTAGTTGATCTAGTCTCTGAACTCAGGATGCCTGGCTAGAAAGTCTTCAATGTGTATTTGATCGTCAACGTGACTTCAGGAAAAATCCTTCCCCTTCGTGCCTCTGTTCCTACTTAACAATGGGTTAGCAGATAACTTCACTGATAAATTACATGAAATGTTAGCACCAGTTAGCACCAATCTTCCATAGACTCTTCCAAACACTGCCAACTAATTCAACGAGGCCAAAATTACTATGATACAAAAAGCAGAGATTGCAAGATAAGACAACTGCTGTCTAGTACTTCTTATAAATATAGATTCAACAGTTGCCGACTGAATTGGACAATCATAAGAAGGTATATGCACTCACAAAAAAGTGAGATTTATACCATGAAAGCAAGATGTGTACTGCATATGAAAATCAATCTGTGTACTACATCATATCAATCAAAGGACAAAGATGACAGGATCATCTCAATAAATACATTAAGATCTTTTACAAAGCCCAATGTCCTCACATGATAAAAATGTTCAACCACCTATCAATAGTAAGGAACATCCCCAATATGAAAAGCAGCATCTATGGAAAACCCACAGCTAACATCATACTTAATAGTAAAAGACTGAGAAGTTTCCACCTAAGGTCAGATTGGTAAAAAGACTAAGATCACAATGTTCACCATTTCTATTTAATATTGTATTGAAGGTTCTAGATGTGGTAATTAAACAAGAAAAGAAATAAAAGACATTTAGCTAGCAAAGAATAATGTGAAATAATTTTCATGTGCAAATACATAAAATATGGATAAATGTACATAAAAATAAAAAGAGAATCTCCCAAAGAATAAATATTTAAAAAACAAATTCAGTGAAATTATAAAAAGTAATGTACAAAAATAAATTGTACAAAGTGTGAGGACCACAAGGAAGTATTCAAATCCTCATTACAGGGCAGAGATTAGGGGAATGGATTTGAAAGTAAGACGAAGGGCTGGGGATCTAGCTCAGCGGTCTAAGCGCCTGCCCGGCAAGCGCAAGGTCATGAGTTCAATCCCCGGTGCCGCAAAAAAAAACAAAAAAAAAACAAAAAAAGAAAGTAAGACGAATTCTGTGTTTAAATAGCATCTCTGTTGTTTGAAGACTGTGTGACACTGACCAAGTACTTTGATGCTTAGTTTCCTTGCCAATAAAATACACAAAGTTCCATCTGATTTTCAGAGTTCTGTGGGAGATTCCCGGGAGGAGATAAATCACACTTTTCCTAATTCTTGACAAATGATAACTGCTCAATACATAGTTAGAATTACTATTCTTAATAATCCTCATCTGTATTTCCTAGCTCGTTGCTAGACAGAAATACATAACTATTTTCTATCTAGTCAGGCTTCACCTTGAACTTTGGAATGCTTCCAATAGTCTGCACTATTCTTTCTCTGCCAAAAATGTTCTCTCTCCAGTTCCTTCCCTTCCCTTCTTCAAATCTTTATGCGTAATGTCTCCTGTGAGGTTCCCTTTTCAAATATCAATTACATCAGAAATGCCGCACTTATAATACCATTTACCCAGATCTGGTTTTTTGTTCCTTCAAGACATTTGATTTTCACTAATATGTTTTATTACTTTCTATATATACTGAATTTGTCACCCCCCACTTGAACATAAAGTCACTAAGAATAAGAATTTATTCTGGTTTAGTCCCTATTATATCCCCAGTGCCCAAAACTGTGCCATATCACATGGTAAGACCTTAACAAACATTTGGTGAAAACACACATACATAGAAATCATATCTACAGAAAAACTTGCAAATTTTCCTGTGAATATATGTGTCCAAATATATACATATATATAATGCATGACATGGTAGACTAGAGCTCCCTGTTGACCTGAACTGAATATATTAATAAATGAGAATTAAGCCTTTGTTATGTTATTCCCTAGTATTCTGGTGTTGAAACCTGGCATATTTTGGCCTATCCTGACTTATATGCACCATATTCACAGACGGAAGACAATAGGGAAAAATTAATTCAAAAACTATAGATTGCACATATTTTTCATATTTAATCACTTAGGTACCTTGCTAGGAACTTTATATGAATTGCCTCTGATCTTCTCTTTGTCCTAATATACACAGTGGTTATTATCACCATTTTATAATTGAAGAAACTAAAGCTGCAGTTTGGTTTAATTTGCCCAAACTCACCCAAGCGGTAATTGTCAAGCTAGGGATTGATCTGAAGTCTATCTGATTCTAAAGACCACTTTCTTTCGATACAATGTGATGTACCCATGGGACACTGCAAGTACTACAACGCAGATGCCTCAGCACACATAAAATGCTAGAAGTCTCATCTAATTGTTTTGTTTTGTTTTTGTTTTTGTACCAGGGATTGAACTCAAGACCTCGTGCTTGCCATGCAGTTGTTTATGCTGCTGAGCTACATCCCTGGCCAAATTTTAACACAGTCTCATAAGGTGGGTTTTAGTGTTGTCCTCTTTCTCCAGAGGAAGAAATGGGAAGACAGACACATTAAGTAGCTTGTCTATTGTGTCCTATCTAGAAAATGCAGAACTAGGATTCAAACCCACGCAGCCAGAGCTCTCAATCCTCGCCTATGCCACACCACAGTGCTTTAGGAATACCTGTCTTAATTTTTACTATTTGATAATAATTCCACATCCTTCTGAAAAGGACATAGAAAGGGTAATTTATTGCCTTTGAAGGGGCAGGTGTTGGTAAATGGTCAAACTTATACATAAGTATAAAGAATGGCTAGAATAAAAGTTCCGTGTTTTGCTCTAAATTCACTATTGACTTCGTGACTCTTGGAGCCAATTATGTAGTTTCTTTTAGGAGGTCAGTAGATTTGTCTGTAACATAAAGACAGTGGGATAATGTTTTCCTCTTTAAAGCAAACAGAATTTATAGATTTTTTTATTTTAACAGGTTTTCTCCTTTTAGGATTTCTCTTTAAGGGTGTTGGGCAAAACTATGTGTGTATACATGCATGTGTATCTAACTATACATAAAATTTTAATCTGGCACTGTCAAGTGTACTTTTAAGCAGTGTGATCTACTAGCTACATTTGGACATCTGCAGGTAAATCAAATGCTACCTTCATCTATACCTCTCACTATTCCCCAAACCATTCATCTTTCTACCTTCCTGTGCCTGCTAAATGGCAATAGTACTCATTCGGTTACTTATTTATGCTCTAGATATCACTGTGGACACATCCCACTGCCTTACTCAAGAGTCTGTTTCCATGTGTTCTTGAGTACATACTCTCATTATTTCTCAGATTTATTGACATTTTTTTTCCTTCAGTATAACTGTTCAGGATGCAACCATTTCATACCTGGATAACTACTGCAACCATTTTCCAAACGACTTCTTAGGCTTCCCTCTTTCCATTAAACCACCATCCTGGTCTATTCTTCACCTTTCTCCAGGAATATCTTCCTAAGATTGTTATCCAGTTATATCACACCTCTTTGATCTCCTCCCACCATTCGTAACATAAAATTTGTTCTCTTTCAGCTGTTCGACAAAAGTTTTTGACCTCTGCCCTTTCTCTTGCCTAACCCCTACCTAGCTTCTTGTCCAATTATATACTTTTTGTTCTTTGAACTATTTCCTCCAATAAGATGAAAAAAGAAAATAGCACTGTTTTTAAAATTTTTTTCTCACAATAAATTGCTATATATTGTAATCATTATGGCAGGAATGCAGGTAAGTCCTCAATGTCAGAATTTAATTTTCCCTGATGCCAAACTACAGATGGTTCATTCTCTTTTTTCTAATTTTATTTTTTTAAGTTTTATTGGTACCTTTTAGATATACATAATGATAGCATTCATTGCAGGAAATTTGTACCTCTATATATGTTTTGCTTCTTCTTTTTCTCTCATCCCTCTCCCCTCCCTTCAATCCTTCTTCCACTCTTTATTTACAAAAACTTTGTCATTTTT
>RJWT010041790.1:0-12257 GCA_004365215.1 Cuniculus paca
AAACTGAAAAAGAAGTCAGTCCACACAGTTCCTCCTCCCACAGTAAAAAGTAGGTAGAAGAAATAAAGCATGGGTTTGGAGGATCAAATGGAAGACAGCTGACAGCAAACGATTTAATTTTGTGAGCCATAGCTTCCTCATCCGCAAAACAGAACAAAAAGTATTTTTTTTCTAGAGCATGATAAAAATTTGACAAAATACTAGATGAAGAATATGTAGTACATTTCCTGGTATAAAGCAAGCATTGCATGCACAATATCCATCATTATTATTCTTAGACACACATACATTCAATTGTTTATAAATAAAGATTGCCAAAGTGCTCAGTAATTGGACTGAACTTACCTTCTTTCAAGCCTATTCTATTTCCGCACATACTTAAATGAATAAAAATACTCTGTACTAGTTAACTAACAGTATTATAGTTTATATAGTTCACTATATATATCATGAATCCTTAATAGCATCTTTAGAAAGACTTCTTCCATCCATTCATTTAATACATCATGTGGTGCTGTTTTATCTTCATCTCCACACTTATTTAGGTCAAGTCCCCATCATCTGTCCCCTGAGTTATGGTGCTGACTGCTTGCTAGTCAACCCAGCTTCATCCTGCCCACTCCATAATCCATGCTTATTGTCCTGATCCTTCTAAATTGGCCCTCAGCCTACATTTACACCACTGTAGAGACTATTTTTGGTATATACCCTAGTTGTTCCATGACTTGATTCTCTCTTTTTCTCCTGGATCATCTCCTTCATTGCACTAACTCTGGTGGGGCTTGAGTTTGGGAGCCCTGGACATGCTTCTGAGTCTCAGATCAGTGAGTGCCTCTTCCTGGGACATCCTACTTCATCTTCAGGACTCATTCTTGGCACCAGACTCCACGATTTGCTTCCTTGTTTATTCTTCTAGGGTGAGGCTATCCAGACATACTTGTTAACCAATTGGAACAAAATTAACTTTAGTTTTCCTGTATCTAATTATTTCCTCTGAGGACTTACATATTTGAAAAGAAAGAACCTAAGTCTTATGGTAAATTTTTGGTGAAAGAGTACTGTAGAAATATTTATTCTGAAGACATAATGGATTTGTTAGAACAAGAGAGAAAACTTTTAGGTAATCAACCTCCTCCTGAAAAAAAATGCCAGACTGATGAAAAACTACTACTTTTCCTACTAATATCAGTTAATGATTTGAAATCTATTTAATTGTCCTCACTTTATGGATGAAGAAACTGAAGCTCAGAAGTTATGCAAGTTGTTCAAGATTGTAAATCTATAAAGTAAGAGAGTCATGACTGGAATTCAAGTCTGTCTGACCCAAAGATCAACTTCTCAAACACATTAACTTATTCAGAATAAGCAATGGTCTCCATTTTTTTCAGTCACGAATTCCCTTATTAACTCAAGCAAAGAAAGAGAGAAAGAAAACATTCTTTTCTTACATATAGCAAAGTATAGTTCTAGTTGGCTTTGGGCAAATGGCAGAAAAGCATGACATCATTTATCCTTGGTTCTCTCCCAGTACCAGGATCAACTATTTAATTCATCTGATTAAGGTTTGCTACTAAGTATTAATAATGCATTTTACTTTTCATTTAGGTTTGCATATTTTGAGGACTCAGGCTTCCATATATAATAATGTCTCTTGTAGATATTCTAAATTTTAATATGCTTTTGTAAAGGAAAGAGAAATTGACAGTATAGCTAATGGGTTAGGACTTGTGCAAAGATTATAGCCTAGTTTGTGGCAGTGAGAATATATCATCCATCTTATGTATTGGAGAAAGAAAAAATAAATACTATACTATGTGACTTTATAGAACTGGAAAGTGTTTAATAAAGTCAGGGCAGGGGCAATCAGGTTACTGGAAAAGCTGTGTTTTTTTTCTTGATAAAGACTGGGATATTTTCTGAAAACATATTCTTCATCACAGAACCACAGGACTCAACCTTCTTGATTATGCACTCCAGACACACAGTTAGAAAAGAAAGTGGGCTATAACATTTACAAAGTAACCACTTTAAACTTTCGATTGTTTTAAAAATAAGATGTCTCCATTGTTAGTACAATAGCCTATATTTTTATTTTTAAGCGATGTTGGCTTATCTAATCTCAATAAAGTAAAAGATGCTATTTGCTTTATGGAATTATATTAATGATAAATACGAGCATATTCAATAAAGTATACAATTACCAGTTCATTTAGCTGTTTTACTCAAGAAATTTTATCATGACATTTCTTTGGAAAACATGACTCGTATGGCCTTTTCTTTATGTACTGGAAAATTATGACCTTAAAAGTGAGCATTGAAATCTCTTTATTAGTTTTCCTGCATGTACTTCACACAGACTACCTTAATGAATCATTTTTATAGATTTTATTTGATCATCTTAATTTCATCCATGGACAAAAAGCAGGAGTAATGGGGCCAATCAAGTGAGATTGTTGCTGTAATGAAGGAGGATGAAGAAAATTGTCAAAGAATAAGAATTGAAATTTTTAAATATATTCTTTTTTATGATCATTTCACTAAAAATAGTAGCAGTGGTTATTATTTCATAGTTTTTTTGGCACAATTGGCTGTTCATATTGAAAGCACTTCATTTGAATTCATATTTCACATTTTGCATAGCAATGAATAAAACTCAAAGAACATAAAATTCATGCTTGAAATATTGAAAAATATACCTTAACATATTTAAATAAAGAAAAGAAACTCAAATCTTTTCAAAAAGGAGGATATTAGAGAAAATGGACACATTTTAACTTGCAAAAATAACTTTTTATAAGAAGAATATAGTGCAATATAAACAAAAGAATAAAGCAAACATGCCAAACATTTTTATCAGTTTTCACTATTCAAAATATAGAGAACAGTAAGATTAGTATATATGGCTATTATATAGATTCTGTTTAAAACATGATCAAAAATAGCATACAAATGGACAAATACAAAGTTAGCTAGTGTTTGAGAAATTATAAAAAAGTAAGGCTCTTGTAAGCAGTTTCAAAGACTTTGTACTTTGATTTTAAAAAATGATTTTTAGTAAACTTATGTCAGGGAATATGCAAAAAGTAGGTAATTTTACAAATTGTGCATGATAATACAAATACAGCTAGCCCTCTAGAAGTAATATAGCATTAAAACCAGGACTGAGAACTTACTCATTTTCTTTGAATATTCTGTTGCAAGGAGTATACTTCAAGAAATAAGATGAGAATAAAAAACCAAAATCTATTCACTTGTAATGAAAGATTGGGAAAATTCCAAGGTTTGAAAAATAGTAGAACAGTTAAGAATATATTAATAAACCCAGTGGGTGTTCCTTAGTTTATTAGAGTGTGCTCTTGGAGGGACTTCTGGGAGCCCATTCTCTCTTTTTGACTCCTGTTTAGGTATGTAACTCTTCCACATGCACGCTTTTCTGCCTTATGTTCACCACCCTCAGGAGAGGCCAGATCTACAAGGCTACCCAGTAGTGGATCTTAAACCTCCAAAATCATGAGTAAAATACTCTACCTCTTAAGGGCCTCAGGTACTTCATTATAGTACTGTAAAACTAATAGAACAAGTACACAAATTATGTTGATGCTAGGAAACTGTTACCTAACAATGACTGACTATACATATTAAATGAATTCTAATTCTTTTGGTAACCTAATTGTTTCCCCAAAAGGCAAAACATGAGCTAAAGCTTCAATTGTGATGGAAAGATCTTTATAAACATTAGTTGGGAACATAAATTCATGTTCAGTAAGCAAATTTGTGGCTCATAAGGATTTCATTCGACTGGTATAGTTTTTGTTTCATTTTGTTGTTTTGTTCCTTGCTGGTTATTTTGAGCTGCTTAACTGAAATATGGCACACATACAGCAACCATACATATACACAAAACCATTGTTAGTTGATCAATGTGATAAAGTTTCATAAATGAGTGTATCTATGTAACTACCTCTCAAAACAGGGCACTAGATAGTTTCAACACTCCAAGTAATGCCTTATCACCCTTCCCAGATAATACTGCACCTCAAGAAGTAACCACTGGTCTTATTTCTATCATCCACTACAGGTATTACTTGTTCTTGAACTTTGCCTAAATGGAATCATATCACTTTTAACCTGTCTCTCTGCTTTGTTTTGAGTCAGTTTAAGATATGAGAGAAACATTGATATTATTCACTTATCAAGACCTCACTCTTTTATTGCTATATATAATATTCCACTTGTGACTATAACGCATTCTAACTATACATTTTCCCGTTAGTGGATTTGTTGGATTATGTGTCCAGGTTTTGGTAATTATAAATAAATATGTCTGCAAGTGTCTTTTTATGAATATATACATTCATCCCCCTTGTACATATATTTAGGATATGAATAAGAGTAGAACGGCTCAGAGGAAGGCTAGGTGCATGACTGTTTTACCAGATACTGGCAAAGGCACATTGTTTCAGGAAGAAAATACACCAGCAGCAGTCCCATCCAGTAGCAACAGAGTCATATTTTCATGAATAGCTCTATTTATCTTGCTTACTCCAGAAAGTTTCAACCTCCCAACAAACTCAGGACTTAGTAAACTCATTTATCTGTAATTGTAAGCATTAAAATTTAAATGATAATGGCTCTAAGTTAAAGATAGGTAAACTATTTCCAACTACAGCAAGGTTACCCCAAAGTCAAGAGCAGCGGTTGTTTTTCCCTTTCCCAGGGATGTGCAGAGTGCATGCAGGCAGCTCTCACAAGTCTTCCAGAAGCAACTTGGCCCAGGTCCTGGCTCTGCTCTGGCACTGCCAGCGGAACGGCCTAATCAGTTTGACTCACTCTGCACAGCCACCAGGCTCAGTGTTCAGGCCAAGGCAATCATCTTTACGTGCACTGCTACTGCAAGGATCTCTCTTTTTCTTACATTTCACTTAACAAAATTAGTCACCACCCATGGTAGATTAGCAGTGGCAGCTCAGCTTCCTCGGATTTACATGAATTTATTCTCCGCGGAGAGATCAAGAGGCAATTTGTTCCGTTGTTGGCCTTATTAGGAGTCCCCATCATCTGACCCTGTAACTCCTTCTAAACAGCATGTTTGTGATTATTTATTATTTGGGATGATTATTCACACTCTTGTGAGCAGCTACTCAGAGATCATTTCTAGATTCTAAATTTTTCTGAGCTGTTTTTATAAGAGCAAGAGGGAGAAAGAGAAGAAAAAGAAAAAAAATTTACGTGGCCTAATAGATCAAAATCTTGGCAGATTACAAACAGTATTCCACACCCTGTTTTGCCAAAGTGATTATCAGGTTACTTCTCTGCAGACAAGAGCCATGTATCCAGTTAGACCATCCCCGTACACCTGACATCCTTACTCAACAAGTGAGAACACAATTTTTGTGGAGTAGTGGATGTAAACATGGCATTGACGTCAGTTGAGAAACGAGTATCTCCAGAAGCCCCTACCAAATGAGAGTTAGGCAGGGAGGAAAGGGTAATGGTACATAACTATCCTCTGCGCTCTGACACGTAAAGATAATTCTGTGGCTGCGCAGTGGAAGGAGCTGAATCCAAAATCAACAAGCACCAGAAACAAAAAGTGCTTTTCTTTGTACCACACTGAGAATATGGACAGTCTGGGAAATAATTAAGTATGCAGTACTTGATTCTGCCCCATATAGAAGGTGTGCATAACAATATTACAAACATAATAAGACTTTGGGGGTGGGGAGATTAGGCTGAATCTGGCCTCTCAAAGATATAGCAAGATTCCTACCACTTAATGGCATTTAATAACATTAGTCATCTGTATTATTGTAACTGTTAGTGCTCTTGCCTTTTTCTCATTCTCCTCCAACTTCCACCCTGTTCTTCCTCTTCCAGACTCCAGGTCCTATACAAGAGAACCGCAAATTGCACATACTCTTTAAAATGGCCCAAGTGACTGACTGGAAAGAACCACAGCAAATCCATGTCTATATGTAGAATGTAGCCTTTATTTAAACAGTGAATCAGCATCCCTCATTTCCCTTGCAGATAAGTTTCAGAATTTAGCAATTCAGAAAACTGTTCCTTTGCTTCTTGTGGTTTAGCCCTATAAAGTATTAATGTTGCAAATACTTAATAATGTTTGCTTAACACAAGCCTCATTGTCTTTGATTTTTCAAGAGACAGAAATTATAGGTACAGCTCCTTAAAAATTACAAATCAACATAAACATGATAGTAAGAAAAAAATGAGCATTATAAAATTGTATTTATACAAAATTTCACAACTGTAACTAAACTATAATGTTAAGTTGAACACTTTGCTTGTACAACTATAAAGAAAAACTAGAAAAGTATTACCACTAAAGATAAAATACTGTTATTTTGTGGGGAAGGAAGAATAGTTTGTGATTTGGAAGAAGCAGAAAAAAATCCTTATAGGATGAGGTACAATGTTCTGTTTCCTACCTACATACCAGCTGCAGTTTTTGTTTATAACAAATGGTTAGGTTGTACTGTTATATTTTAGATCGTTGTGTTATATTTTTCAATAAAAGAGATTTACAAATTTTTTAAAAAATTGCAAATCTAATATTCTGTATAAGAAATCTCAGGTTAGAATGATTTTTTAAAATTTTGTTTCTGCATCTAGTAAGCTAAAATAGAACCACAAATTGTATATATTTGAAAAAATATGCTATGTGACTAGAAAGGGCCACAGCAAATCTTAATATATAGCATATAGTATATCATGATGCAGTACTAATAAAAATGTATGAAATACCCAGGACTCAATTTTTTCAGATAAATTATCGGTTTTGCTTTATCAGCCATTCAGAAAGAGCTTTTCAATTTCTCATCATGTAAAACTGTCACAAAAAGAACTAATGAGTTTTCTTTGCCCCCTGGTAAATACCTTGGGGACTATTGGTGTTAGTAAGGGGCAGAGTAAAAGGTAGATAGATATATACATCTCCAGGAAACTTGGGCAGTTCAGTGCCTGTTCCCCCAGGGAATAGCCCAGGAACCCCAGTGATATATGGCATTGCTCCAAAAACCCCAAGAGAAGGGTATCATGTGCTTCAGGAAAGTAGCTTGTCAAGTCTGAAGGTTAGGATATGGTATTCCAACAGTCTAACCATCTTCCTAGAATACTGGGTTCAATTTTCACATGATATTTTTGTACTCTAGAGAATTAAGGAAATTGTGCATAATATGGTCATTTTTGTTTTTAAAAAGAACACTATAGAAAAGCATTCTGGAAGAGTATCTGAAGCACTATTAATAGCATTTGCTTTTGTTTTTAATTACATTCATTGCTGTATTGTTCAAATTCTTTACCATGTCTGCCTATTATTTTTATTTAAAAAATGATTGATTTTCAAAAATTACTTGGAGAAACTCAATGATAATAGCAAATGTATTTTTAGTATCCACCATGTTCCAAATACTGCTCTAAGTACTTTATGTACATTGACTAGTTAATCCACACAATAACCTTAGGAAGTAGAAATAATCACCGTCTCCATTTTACAGATGAGCAAAGTGAGGCACATAGTTAACACGTGAAAGGTCACACCTCTGAGAAGTGGACCATGACCTGAAGCAAGGCAGTGTAATTTCAACTTCCGACTCTGGAACAAAATATACTATAAAGTCATTGATAAAGTGGAAGAATCTATGAGATCTTGTAATTTTCATCCTTATGAATGTGAAGAATTTAAAAGGAAAAAGAAATGTATTAGTCATTTATGCCTGCAAGAAAACCCATTTGTGAATTCATGAGCTCTGATGAAAGCAGATAAAAATAGAATTTTATGTAGTAAAGGTTTTGTAAATTGAAAAAAAAAACCCTGCACGGCAAATTGGGAAAGTGACTCTGAAAATATGGCCTTTATAATCAATCTGTTCTCTGTAAATTAATTGTAGTAATTAAACTTTCCATCTTTATCTTTACCATTATGTCTTTTTGTGACGCGGTCTCTTGTCCTCTAATTCCATTTTCTTAGACTTACATACAAATTGCTTCTCTAAATGATCTAGCTTACTCAAGTGCCTGAAGGGATATCTTGAAAAGTGCTCATCCTCCTTCATTACAGCAACAATCTCACTTGATTGGCCCCATTACTCCTGCTTTTTGTCCATGGATGAAATTAAGATGATCAAATAAAATCTATAAAAATGATTCATTAAGGTGATTCACTTCAATTATTTCATTCAAAAAAACTGGAGGAATGGGCAAGTTTTTGTTACAAAGAGAAGACATTGTAAAAAAAACTCATGGAAACTCTTAGCATATTTGAGATTTGTCAAAAAGTAGCTTAGAATATTTAAATATTAAAATATATTAATGAGTTTGGAATTTATTTTGTACATTATAGTAGGGAACTAAAAACTGTGAAAAGGAGTGATATTCTGTCTTCAAGTTCCTAATATGTAACATGCAGTTGTCCCTCATCTTCTCAAGAGCTTTCTTAGTTCTAAAATGCCACAAATCTAGATTTTTATTATCAGTAGAACACAAAGGGAACTTTTGAAAATGGAAATTTTAAGTACTAAAGTTTCTCCTCTTGAAGATTAATGAAGCTACAGGTTGATGTTGATACAGTAGCAGTAGAAAAAATAGGGAAGGATGTATATAAAGGACATATTAGAGGTAGAAATGTTAAGTACTTAACTGATTTAAACAGGAAGGAATGAAGGGAGAACAATACGAATGATGACTTTAAGCATCATTATAAAACTTAGTTCCTGGAGGGTGGGAACTGTACCCCTTCATCTTCTCATATCCCAGAACCAGTAGAATAGTAAGATATATTCACAGGGGCCTGAGAGCTATTTTCTGCTAAAGGATAGATTGAGAAGAAGGAATGTAGCAATGTTAGACTGCATGGTCAGACCCAGGCATGTCGGTAGAGTAAAAGGACATTTCAGTTGTGCAGGTGGCAATATCAGAACACACACTCAAATCTAAGATGTTAATAGAGCGAAAAAAGAAATTTTTTTTCCTTTTCAAATAATAAATTAGGGTAATTTAAGTTTAAAACAGTAATTTTACCATTAATAAAGTATTACAAAGATAGAAAAGCCGTATTTTTTTCTAAAAGAAGTAGAAAATGGGCTCCTTTAAAAAGTGAATAGAGCACTTGTCGAGGGAATATAGAATTTGTTTTTGAACTTAGGGACACATAGAAACCCTTAAATGAGAAAGTTGCTGCTACATTTCAAAGTGAGAAAACTGCATTATTCTCTGAAAATCTAAGTTTTATCAAGTTCTAAACAACTTAATAGTTTCGATCAAAATATTTCATCATCCCATAGGAAACTTCTAAAGCCATTTCCATATTTTTATACGTTTTCACAGCAACCCTCTTCTTGATACCACAGCCTTACTTACTTTCTGTCTTCAAATACACAGCTCTTTTGCGTTTAATCTGTGCACCACTATTCATTCTAGTAGTTCATATGAATCCATAGTTGAAGAATCTATCCATTTCTTGAGTTCTCCAGCTTATTTAGGTTTGTGAAATAATTGTTAAGAACCTTCTGGATTTTGGCATTGTTCATTATCTTTTCACCTTGGTTTCTTCTTTCTTTCTTTCTTTCTTTCTTTCTTTCTTTCTTTCTTTCTTTCTTTCTTTCTTTCTTTCTTATTTTTTGCTGAGATTGGCTAAGTGTTTTCAGGGAAACTGCTTCTCGATTAATTGATTTTTTGTATTGCTTTTTTTTAGTCTCCATTTCACTGATTTCTGCTCGCTCTATAATTGCCTTCCTTGCACTAGCTTTGTATGAATTGTTTTTGTTTTTCTAGAACCTTGAGGTACATAATGAGGTTATTTTATTTGGGCTCATTGTGTTATTCTGATGAGGCCATTCCCAGCTATAAACCTCCCGCTTAGGACTATCTTCATCGTGTTCCCTAAGTTCTGGTATATTGTACTAGCATCATGTTGGTATATAGTTTTTCATGATAGCATAATGATTCTTTGTATTTCTGTGGTATCAGTTTCGTGTCTCCCTTTTCATCTGGGATTTTATTTATATAAGGAACAGATAAATGTTAGCAAATGGACCAAGAAAATCTGGATATATACAAAATATATTATTATTCAGCCAAAAAAAGAATTAGATCTTACTGTTTGAAGCAACATGGATAAGTCCATTAAGTGAAATAAACTGGGCACAGAAAGATAAATATTACATGATCTAACGTATGTGAAATCTGAAAACGTTGATCTCAGATGTTGAAAATAGAATGCTTTATCAGAGATGTAGGTGGAGGGGTAAGAAAAGATAGCAAGAGAATCGTAAAAGGAGATGTGATTACAAGAAGATTGTAGCAATATTGAAAATGTTTCCATAATAGGCAAATATATAGGAGCGGAAAATAGGTAAGTGATTGCTGGGGCACTGAAGGATAAGGAAGGTGAGGAGAATGAGCTATGACTATTTTGCTATAGAATTTTTTCCTTATTTAATGATTTTGCTCTAAAGTTGATTATGATAATGACTTCACAATTCTGATCATAATAAGAACTTTTGGGCTGTACACTTTAGATGTAAAAATTGGATGATACTTTGATTATATTTCACTTGAACTGTCTTTAAAAATAAACAAACACATGGAAAAAAGATGATAATCTAGGCTATAGAAGAACAAGTAGAAATGGAATAAAAATGAATTTTGAAGAATTTTTGAGATAAAATTTGAAGAATTTGTGGACCCATTGACCAACAAAGATTAAAGGACTGTAAGCATTATTCAGAGGTCTGAAAGATAGGATTGATAAAGTAGAAGTAGAACATTTTGGAGAAGCAATAGGTAGGAAGGGGAGTTTGAACTGAATGTTACAATCACAATGTGCATTTTGTATCAAATCTGAGATGCATACAGGGTGTGTAAATGAAAATGGGTATAATACAGTTTGCAGATCAAATGATAAATTAGTCATAAGTGATGATTTGTAAAGCCAAGGAAAGGGTATCTGAGGTTAAGACAGATGAGAAAACATTTTATGGAAATCTGGAGAAGAACATTTGAAGACATGTAAGAGGTTGAGGAACAGGCCAAATAAATAAAAATAATAGGAGTGTCTATCTTGAAAAATCAAAGAATACTGAAAACACATACATATGTAAGTATTTTAAATAGGTCAAATAGACTGAGGATTTAAAATAGTTTTTTGAATTTGAAAATTTGGTGCCACTGGTGATCTCAGTGAAACAGAGTATCAGGAAAAAGCTTTATCACCCTTATGGACCAAGCTGATGAATGATAGAAAAAAGTGCTTCTGGTCCAGGAATTTTCTTCAGAGTCAGACATTTGTTTAAAACACTAGGAGGGTCCTTGATCCCTACACTATTGTAAGAGGTGAGAGAAGAGATCACTTTAATGCCAAAGATAAAACCCAAATCCAAAATCTTATTTTCTGTTTGCTCCTTCCATTTGTTGACTAGGAAAAAAAGTATCTACTCCATGTACAATTGTAAGAAGGAATTAAATATTCTAAGAAAAGAGCTTAAAGATCATTTGGTTCCAAAATTTAAAAAATAGTATGGGCTAACTACAATTAGGATCATCATCAATTTGTTGCCATAGAAAACTTTTACTGGAATTCTAACAGAATTGAGCTTGAATACAATGCCCAAATTCTACAAGTAATTGTAATTTCCCTCATCATGCCTGTGTGTAGAAATAAAAGTGTAACAACAGGCTTTCACAGTGGGCAGGAATGGTGTGAGCACACTTCATGGATTCAAACAGCTCACAATATTTCTTTGGTCAGTATGAAAACCTAATTTGATCCCTAAATCACTAAATGTATCTCTCTCCAGGGTTTATATTACAAAGAAAACTATTTATTTTTACTTTGTCTTGCGGACTAATAAAAAATACCACATAATAGGCAATTTTTTGCTACTACCTGATACATTTTGATTTCCTTCTAAGAACATTTACAGCAGCAAGGAAATGATTTCTCTTTATGGAAGCAGAGCCTTTTCAGCTTTTAGCGATTGAGTCATTTAGAGTACTAGACCATCAGAGACTATAACATGGCTAATAATTATCTTTTCAACCTCCTCATTTTACAGATGAAAGAACAAAGGCCCAAAGAAATCAAGTGACTAATGCAAATATTGCTGTTACTTAAGTTAAACGTATGACATTTCCATTTGTTGCCAACCACTATTCTCTTGAAATAGTATGTTTATTTTAATTTTTTCTTATGCAAAAATCAATTTTCTTAAACATCATGTACTGTTGTTCTAATACAG
>RJWT010041791.1:0-12257 GCA_004365215.1 Cuniculus paca
TCACTGCTTCCAGGGATGATGGACCCATTCCATAGGGACCAATTAGGTGACCAATATTTAAAACTTGGCCCTGGAGTGATTTTAGATTTTTCCATGACAGCCTTTAAGGTCACTAATTTTCTCATGACTTTCAAGCATTTATTCCTTTGATTACTGCCTCCTGTTCAAGTGAATTTATTATTATAATTGAAACCGTGTGATGGCTTGTATCTAGATGTCTGCCCAAAGTTTCATGTGCTCATAAGTGGGGCTTTTCAGAGGTGGTTGGATCTAGGATGTGTGAACGTGGATTATGGATGTGACTGAAGTTGTCCACTGATAGGTTTAGCACAGTTCTGGGTGTGACTGAATGGATTTACTGAAGACAGAAGACCCACTCTAGGTGTGAATGGCACCAACCAATAGGCTTGTAGCCTCAGTGGAATAAGGAAGGAAAGGGAAGATCCCGTTTCTCCTTCCGGCTTCCTTCTTGCTGCCTCCCTGCCCTGGACTGTTTTACCTCTGTGATGCCTCTCTGCCACGCCACCCTGCCTTGGAGCCAGCCAACTATGGACTGAAACCCCTTCAAACCGTGAGCTAAAATAAACCTTTCCTCCTTTAACTTGTGGGGGTGTTTTGTCCCAACAATGAGGAAAGTAACTAAGACAAACCACATAGTTGTCAGTAAACTGTCTGTTATTAAACAAAAACACAGGCTGAGGGCAAGGCTCAAACAATAGACCCTTATGTTTTCACTACTCTGGAGTCAAGATCTGGGTGTAGCAGGGTTGGTGACCCTGAGACTTCTCTTTCCAGCCTGCATATGGCTGGCTGCCTTCTTGCTGATTCGTGAGTAGTATCTTTTCTGTGAATGCAAGTAAAGAAAAGATCTCTGGAGTCTCTTCTTTCCTAAACCTAACCCTAACCCTAATGTTAACTGTAACCCAACTCTCAGGACCTCATCTAACCTCCATTGTCTCCCTAAGAGCCCTGTTTCTAAAAATGATCACATTGGGGTATTTGCCACATTGAAGATTAGTGCTTCAATGTAGGAACTTCAGAGGGACACAATCCAGGTTATAGCAACTGCAGATGCACATGTTGTTGGAAGGCATTTCACAAAAGTGAACCACAGTAAGAAAAGGTAGCCTGTTCTCCCCAGTCCTGCCAGGAAACCAGTGGGTGTGTCTCCATCCCCATAGGAACCTACAGCACGTGTTGCTTTTACTTTTACTGCAGTGAATTGCAATATGTTGTACTTGTTACCTTGCAGCTTACTTTCATCTCAACTAATATCCAATGAATTTTTGAAATTTTGATTGCATTTGCCTGTTAGTGACTGTGACTGTCAGATAGGTACTTTTTCTTTTTCAGTTGAAAAGTCCATTCATAAAACTTTTATTCTACTTACACAAACTTAATACATGTGTTCTTTAAATTATGCTTAGATTGTTGATGGAAATTTCTTAAGACATTGAACAAAGGTAGCCATTGTTTCAGCTTATTTTCCCGTTAGCTGTTATTACAGCACATGGATGTTAGGAAAGTATCAAAAAAAAATCACAAAAGCAAAAAAAAAAGTTACATACATGGGTGTTTTATTTATAGCTATGCTTGGTATATGTGGAACAATGAATACCAAGCAATTCATTTGTACTGTGGCTTTATTTTTGCATTTGATCTTAGGTTGCTTAAAACATTTCTTAACCCTGAGTGTATGAGCACCTAAGAGAGTGTAGGTAAAATTCAGGAAATCTATAATCTTGTCTGGGGAAAAGGTGGCCCACTCATTGAAACTTAGTGCATTCTTTGATTATGGCAACAAGCCATGGCACGATTAGTAAGAACCATAGCTCTATCACATATCGCATTATAGTTTTATGGATATTCCCAAATATCCTGTATGTTTTATGTTACAATAATGATCAGATCTATGATGGACATGTTATTTAATGTGTTAATAAAGACACACTCAGATGGTTATATTATAAATTAATTTAAAAAATCTTTTGGAAAATATTTCAATAGAATCGGTTTCCTCTGTGTTTCTATTGTTATTTCTCAAAGCATTTAAAAACAGTCTCTCAGGCCTCACTGGGCTGTCAAAGGCGTGGTTGTAACAGTGAAGTTTAAGACCTCCTGGTCAGAGGTGGGGCTGAGACTAAGGCTGGGCTGACTTACTGGGAAGCACAGAGTGAGGGAAAACTTCCACCCCAGCCTCTGCAGCCTGCTGACGTGAGTTGACAAGCGGCAGACTCAGGAGAAGCAGCGCACACGCTCACTGCTGTGCCCTCGTGCACGCCAGCATGCAGTGTGAGGCCCGGGCGAAGGGCATGTGGTAGAGCCCCGAATACCCTCTCCTTTGGGTAGGGAATGGGCAGGGTGCTGCGGACAAATTGCAGGGATGTGACTGGGGCTGGGTTGAGGGAGAAGAGCAGACAAGATTTGGGGACCAAGTGCTTCCGCGCATCCGCGATGTGGCAACCCCAGGAATGGTGATGCTGCTGTGCTCTTAGCAGACTCTCGGGTAACCGCTCTGCACTGCCCTCAGGACATGGACAATGGAGATCTGCATTCGCGAGTTCGTGTGTCAGCGGGGACTCAGGTGCTGAGAATGGAGTGGAGGAGACAGGGCTGGGAGTGCAAGCGTGATTTCAAGGACCTTCCTAGGAAAGCCCAGGGGCTTAGATGTGGTCTCTGATCTGGAGTCTTCTCTATGATTACAGCTGAGATCCTAATCCTGTCGCAAGGAAAAGAAAGGGTGATCCCTTAGGGACTTGAGAGAGGGGCCAGCCACGCTTTTAGGCAGCATCGGGGGAAGCTCCTGAAGCAGGCTGACCCTAGCCTTCCTCTCATTTTGTCTTTCTTTGCTGCAGTCTTGGGGACTGAACCTAGGACCTTTCCACTGAGCTACATCCCCAGCCCTGTTTTACTTTGCATTCTGAGACAGGGTCTCACCAAGTCGCTAAGTTGCCCAGGCTGGGCTCGAGCATGTGATGCTCTTGCCTCGGTCTCCCAGAGCGCTGGGTGTGCAGGTGGGCACCACCGTGCCTGGCCCCTCTCACTTTTTATCATAAAATGTTGCCAGAGCAGAAATTGGGTGTTTAATATGGCAGCACAGACTAAAATAGGAAATAACACCACTGTGGGAATGCCCAACACTTTGCTGAGCATTTTGAAAGCAGCTTGGGACAAAAATAATAGGAACCTGAAGAAATTTATGATCTTATGCATAAAACATCTGGGCACTCCTATCTTAAGTAATCAACTCCAAAGAAAAGAATATTTCATAGATACCATAAACAGAAAAGTCACAAAAAAGAATGGTTCCATATTGGCGAAGCAAACACAAAGAATGGGTAAAAAATGCAATTATTGATTAATAGGGCCCCAGGAGGACCTCTAAAGAGTAAAGAAGGTCTTCTAATGGATTTATTTAAAATAAATGCTTCTATCAATTGAGTACTCAAAAATGTGCTAGAGATTAGGGAATTCGAAGTAATATTTTTGATGTGTTAAAAAGCAGCCTCACAGAAACATAATTCTAATAGATAAAGAGTGCAAGTCTGCATAATTTTGGCAAAATTTTGCAAACAAAATCAACATTACTTTTTGATGAATAAAAAAGATATGTCTTCCTTGGCCTATAGAGGTAGTAGAATCTTATGTTTTCATTCTACTTGGGTATGTTTTAAACTTGCACAGGTTCAGTGATCAAATAAACTAATGTTATTTCTACTTGAGGTTTACAATGATAAAAATAAAAATTCATGTTGATTCATTCTGAAATAGTTATTTCAACAGTAATTATGTTTTGAAGTGTGTCAGCTGTAAGACTAATGTCTAAGATTCTTAGGACACGTTAAATTTGAGTTAATGAAAGACTATTCATTGGATTACTAGGTACTTTCTAAGTAAAGATGAAGCATTACTTTCTAATGATAAGTTGAAATTTTTATAGTTTTTCTTATTTTCATATGCTACTTGTAGGGGGCAAAAGGAACTTGCTTCCTCCTCTGAAGATTCAAAATTGAAATAAATGGACAACAGACAAACAGGAGGACAGGAATGAAGATTTATTACATGCACAGGGCATCATGGGAAATGAACCCCCCCAAACCCAAGGAGATTTAGAAGTTCCATAGTGGAGAGGGGATTTGGGGGAGGTAGGCAGTTTGTGGAGAGTAGTAACTTTTGGGGTGGATAAACAGGTCTGAAGAACAGAAAACAGCCTGGGATGAAGTTTGTCTGAGCCTGGGGGTGGTTTGAACTCAAACCTTCTTTCCTGAGAGTTTCGTCCCCTGCAGGATCTGGCGTTCAGTCACTAGGGCAACGTTAGAGGAAGTCCTTCCCTGTACAACCCTAGGAGAAGGACGGGCAGGAGACAAAGAGGTTGGGGTGCCGGAGATACCCCAACTCTGCTTTCTTTGCTTCAAAGTATTCAGCATGTCAGAGCGAAACCATCCTTTTGGGGTGCATTTCCTGAGCCCCAGCACTGTCTCTGGGACTACGAATGGATATGCTAACTTTTGCCACTTTGTGAAGTTGTGTAAGGGAGGCGTGTGGCTGTGCAAAGTTGTGTCGTGTGTATTCACGAGCACTGCTGGTCTGTAAAGTGCTGGCGTGTGACAGTTGACAATTATCCGCACTCCTCCACAGGCATCCCCACCAAATTTTCTCTGGGAACAGAAGTCACTTTGGTTAATTAAAAGTTATAACTAAATATATCAACATGTGACTCTACCATGCGTAATCTTGGCTTATAGTGAGATACGTCTTTTGCT
This sequence comes from Cuniculus paca, assembly GCA_004365215.1. Lineage (NCBI taxonomy): Eukaryota > Metazoa > Chordata > Mammalia > Rodentia > Cuniculidae > Cuniculus > Cuniculus paca. Next base: position 4,764 of record RJWT010041791.1, read on the forward strand.
TAGGACAAAAGAAGATTATAATATATGCCAGCTATGCGCTGTGGAGTGTGTGGAAGCAATGGGCTATGGTAAGCTACAGAACCCATTGAAATCTTAGCAAAATTTGTCTTTACCTACAATTTTTATAAAGATTTATTTATTTATTTATTTATTTATTTATTTATTCATTCATTCATTCATTCGTTTGCTCATTTACCCGTTACTTTGCCTTCTAGGAGTAAGGGTCTCCGCTCCGGGGGAATTCCGCATGTAGAACTCGTACCTTCCCTTTCACCCTTCCGTGTTAGTCCTTGTAGGAGGCCTGAAAAGTTGGGGGGCTCCTGTACGCTACCGGGGAGAGCACAGTAGACAATTTAGGCAATGTCACCAAGGCCACCAAAGAGGGGCACACTGTGCCACCCTAAAATTTACCACATTGTCATAGGGATTATTTTGAGGCAGTTGAGAACCAGTAGACACAGGAAGGACTCTCTGCCCACCCCTCTTCTTTCCCTAAAAAGCAGGCCGTAAATTTCCTTCTGTAAAAGTGACATGAATTCCAATTAGTGGAGGTGTTCCCTTGTCCTGTACCAGGAAGAGAGTGACTCTTTTATCTCTTAACAAACCTCACTAAACAATCCTTATCTATCACACATTTCCTAGTCACCTTCCCACAATTTATTGCCCCTAGGAACCCCAACTCTCACTTTCCTTTATCTGGTCACTTCACACACTCATGCATGCACGCACACACACATGCGTGTGCACATGCAGTTTCAATTAGCTTTTTAAAGACTAGTTTATAAGCACCCACATATACGCTTCTGGGGAGGTCTTCATTTCTTTTCTGTGAATCCCTCTGTGTAATAAAATTTAAAATAGTTACATCAGTTAAAATCCACATTTTCTTCGGTTGATGTCTTTTGCAGTTTAATGCACAAGTCTGAGTCGCTGAACCAAAGATGGATGAGAAAAGGTTTTCCAACTCCTCCTCCCAGAGCACTGGGAAGCTGGGAAAGCGGTGGGTCAGGCCAGGGTGGCAGGGAGGTCACAGAGCTCCTGAGGGACAGGAACTGTGGTGCTGAAAACAGCACTAGAGATCTGGATTGGTTCGGCCCCAGGAGGGACATCTGTCCTTGACTCAGAGAGCCAGATGACCTCACAGGGTCTGAGAACAGTCTCCCCTCCCATCTTCCACCTGGGAAGACCCCTCCGAAGCATATTCGTGGGTGCTTATAACCTGGTACCGAGAGCCAACCACGCTCACGCTCTCCTTTACCCTGGGGCTGTGTGAGTCCTGCCTTGGAAGCAGCGTCCTGCCATCTTCCTTAGCATTCTTCCTGGAGTGGCTTCCTACGCCGAAGCCCAGATCTTCCGGGAGATGCTCTGAAATCCGCGCCTTGCTGTCCACACCACTTCCGGACTGCTGTCGCCCAAGACTCACCCAATGCTAACCAAGCCCTCTTTCCATTAAACTTTCAACTCTTAATAAAGTCTGATGTCTCCTGGCTTCCTCTGAGGTGTGGCCACAGCTTTGCAGCTGGTGTTCTCCTTTCCTGCAGTAAGATTCAGTGTCTTGGCAAGAGGCGGTTTCTATGACATTTGGGGAACTAGCTTGTGATAAAAGGTACAGCTGGTTTAGAGGAGAAGTCAAGGTGCAGAGACTCTCGTGGATCAGAAATAATGAAATGTGCTGGGTGTGGTGGTGCACACCTGTAATCCTGGTACTCTGAGAGGCTGAGACAGGAGGATTGCAAGTTCAAACCCAGCCTGTCAATGTAATGACTTAGGGAGACCCTGTCTCAAAAAATATTAAAAAAGGACTGGGAATGTAGCTCAAGGTGATGGCTCTTGTTCAACCCTTTGTATTTAAAAAAAAAAAAAGAATTTACAAATGACTGCAAAACTGCCTTTTTGGAGGGGAAAGGGCAGGTAGTCAGGATTTATTTGCTTATCTGTAGACAAAAATTACTTGCATTGTACATGAGGCAGGTTTCAATCAATGTGAAAAACACCTGAGATATTCAACTTATAAAGAGACTGGGTGGATTTTGGCTCACGGTTTTCAAGGTTTCAGTCCATAACGGCTTAACCCTGTTGCTTTGGGCCTGGGTGGATGTAGTACCTCATGGTGTGAGTGACTAGGACACAAAAAAAGTGCAAAAGAGACCCTGCCTCACAATCCTTTTTGAAGCCATGTCCCCAATGACCTATAAACTCCTCTTAAAGTTTCCATCACTTCCAATGGGACTGAATGAAGACCAAGTCTTTGACACATGTGTCTTGGGGAGGCACTGAAGATCCAAAGGAAAGCATACAGTTCTGCCTTATCCACCAGTTACAAAGTTCTGCAATAGCTCAAAGGCAGTGAAAGCCACAGAGCCCCATAGACTCAGCATCGGATGACCCAGATGGAGTCATAGACTTAGCCTGATGGAGGTAGACTGGACATGTGCTAGAGGATGCACATGTGTCCCCCTAAACTTTTAGGAGCTAGCTGTTCACTATGGTTCTAGTGCATTTCCCAGGCATTAAGTTTAAACTTCATGCCCTAGGAAATGAATGTTACAACATCTGTTTTCAAAAGGAGGAAGCTAAGGCTTTACAGAAAATGCAGAAATGCTCATGAGCACGCATAATTGTGTATCACTTGGTGCAAACTTCCAATACTGAGAGGAAACTTGTAAAAATCTTTGAATGGCAAGGGGAGAAATGGTTCATGGATATCATATGCAGTGCCAGGTGCTCTCCAGTTCTTTTTTTCTTTTTTGAAACAATGATCTTGCATTGTCTTTGAGGTACTTTGTAGCTTAGTGAATTGAAAAGCCATAGCAATGTCAGTGATTCTTTCTCAAGATCTGTGCCAATGAAGGCTGAGGAGGGCGGGGTGGGGTATTAACATCTTTTCAGAAATCCATCAGCACTGCAGAATTTCTGATTGCCTGCATATGTGCCTACTCTTTGAAGTCTCCTTTGAACCAGTTTAACACCTTAGGGCCCCCTCATTAATTGGCAAATAAAATAAAATCTTTGACATGTGTTCATTTTATATATATATATATGAGAGTTGCGATTTTTACCCATTTTAAAAAAATTGCCTATATAGTAACCAGGGTGCTCTGGAAGCATCTCATATTTCAGACCCTACAGAAAATTTGGGGCTCATCCAAAGAGCTCTCTCTCTGTCTCTCTCTCTAAAATTATTTGATTTGAGGGCTGCATAGCTGACATTCCTGGAGGTGAATGTTAAGCTTCTATTGTTTTCTTTGCAGAGCTATCTGATGGGGCAAGCTGTTTGTAAAACACATGCTGGGTAATTAGGCCCTGCTAACTTCTTCCTGACTGAAATGCCAGGATAAATATTTAACAGCAACAAGTGACTGAAAATAAATAGAGCCCCGTTAATGGTAGCTAATTTGGTGCTGCCAGGCGATCAGGAATGACTTCTCCACTCTAATTACAGTGGCGTGTGACTCCCTGCCAGAGGCATTTGGGTGTCAGATGCAGTTAGCTTTAACCAGGGCCCTTCAAAGCTTCACAAATGCCACCATGGCTCTCTCCTCCTGTCACCCTAGGAGGCTTTGGAGCCTTAAGCTCCTGCCACAGTCATTAACTGATCAGCAAAAGTATATTCTTGATGCAATTCTCAAGTTCAAAGCATCAGAAAAGTCGGATGCATCCAAGAGATAAAGTGTATTATGGTCCGAAAAGCCATCTCAAACCAGTTTAAACAAACAGGCAAGACTATTGGATCACGTGTCGAAAGTCTGGGAACAGTGGCCTGATCTTGGGGCCCCAAAAATGTCACTGAGATCTGGTATTTCTCCTCTTTGTTCTGCTTCCTGTGCTCTGGCCCTGTCTTGCCACCTCACCCTTCCCGGATCAGCAGCAAAGAGTGCACCTCTCACCAGCTCTCTCTGGTTGTCCAAACAAACTTCCCAGGATTAAATCTAATCAGATTGATCACCATGTCTTGAGTCATAAGCCCATCTCTGAACCAATCACTATGTCTAGGAAGATGTGGCTTTACTTTCGTGATGCTGGGGTTTGAATGTAGGTTCTCTGCATTGAGCTACATCTCCAGCTCTTTTTTATTTTGAGACCAGTTCTTGGTAAATCACTAAGTTGCCCAGGCTGGGCTTGAACTTACAGTCCTCTTGCCCCAGCCTCCTAGGGTGCTGGGATTGTAGGTATATACCAATATTGTAGACAGCTAAGTTAGGCGGAAATATTATAGGCAATCAGACAGGGATGGGCCTTTAAGGAAGTCAGTGCAGAAGACGAGGACACATCACAACTGTGGCTGGAGGGGCCTCCGTTGAAGGCCACACCTGAAGATAAAGACAGAATGATGAGTCCTGCATGCCTTCCTGAGGCATAAGATATTTGGTGTCATCTGGCTCAATAAAGTCTAGACAGATATCAATCACCTTGGTGGGAGACCAAGACCTCCTGATCCATCCCCTCCTAAAGAATGTCTTTGTTATTTCCATGTGCACTTGCTCTATGACCTGCTTCCCTGCTGGATCACTATTACCTAAGGAGCTCTACTTGTAACCTTATTGGTTGATCATAGTTTGCACTCACGTTGTACCCACCTTGTAATTTTGCTCTATAAAACTGCCTTTGAGAAGTGGGCTCAATGGCAACCCACTTTCGAGTCTCCTCCTGTCTCTCAGAAGCTATCCCTCAATGAAGTTTTCCTACTTTCAACCTCTATTGTTCCATAGTGTTCATTCTCTGATTTCGGGGAAACATGAACTTGGTGTATCTGACACCTAGAAGTTTGGGAGTTACATTTGTTTCCCTTATATCCCCACCACACTCAGCCAGATATGATGCTTTGATGGACAGGCTGGAGTCGTGATTGCGGTACTGGACCTAGTGGCTGAGCACTTAGAGTACATAATAATTATATTCCTGTATGGTGTCGGTGCATGTACACAACACATCTTAATTCCATTTTCATTCCCTTTCCTCTCTTCCCTCCCTCTCCTTCCATCTCTTGATCCCCTTCCCATTTGAGAAAGATCTATGTCTCTACTTCCTGTTATCTCTCTTTTATTTTGATCTTTATTTATAATTTGGGTTTTTCCTAGAAGAGAAACCATGTGATATTTTAAGTCTGTGTGTCTGATTTTACTTCACTTAGCATCATGGTCTCAAGATGACCCATTTTCCTACCAATGACTCAAGTTTATCTTTATGGCAGAGTAGTACTCCATTGTGTGTAAATACCACATTTTCTTTATCCAGACATCTGCTGATGGACATATTGGCCGCTTCTGAGATTTAGATTATGAATTCTGAGATTTAGATTATTTAGATTATGAATTGTGCTGCTGTAAACATGGGAATGCCTGGATTCCTGTAATGTGATGTCCTTAAGTCCTCCAGGAAGATGCCTAGAAGGAGAATAGCTGGGCCTAATTGTAGTGCTCCGAGAAATCGCCCTACTTATTTCCATAGTGGTTGTGCCAGTTTACACTCGCACCAACAGTGAACAGGCTTTACTTCTGGGGGGCTGAGTCTGTGGCACAGTTGTGTGGTCCATTGGAGTCTGAAAGCACCCATTTATTCTGCCAGTACGTACTTATTGGGCAAGTCCTGTGGGACTGGCCCTGGTCTAAACATGAGTGGTGGGGGAGATGCAGAGATCCCCTCGTCCCTGCTGCCAGGGAGAACACAACGTTCTTGCCATTTCATTGCCAGCATCCTTGGCCGTCAGATACTGTGCGAAGGGTAGAGTTCTATGGGGAAGCTACTGGGAAGGCTTTGCAGAGCTTGAAGATGCTTCAGGCTCTTGGACCCAATCTATTCACATCTTATATTTGCATGTACCCTTTAACGATTGCAGATTTCTCCCTTACCCAGCACACCTTTACCACCTCTCACTCATTCACCACTGTTCTGTAGTCTGCCAGGAGATTACTGCAGTGAAATCCGTCTCTCAGAGTCATCGTGGATCTAACCATGACGGCCTGAACCTCCTGTGTGTACTGTGGAGGGTGAGGTGATCACATCTTCAGCTCCCTTTGGCTGTCTAGCATTTACAGGGCCACGCACCTTCCAAATTGTCCTCATTGTGCCTGTAAGACCTTTAACAAGTAGATGATCCTAAGAAAAATTCCATTAGAAGCAACTCCAGGGTTTGAATGTCGTAGGTGTTGGATAAGCAATTGCTCTGGTAATGTAGCAGAAGAGTTCTAAGTGATTAAGATTTAGGTCTTACTCTGCTAAGAGCTAGGGATGAAAAATTCATGGGACCATACAATTTTGGGGGTTTACAGTTGAGGAACCCCCTTGGGGCATTTGAGATAATGTTTGAAGAGAAAAGAAAAATGAAAGATGGCTATCAGGCAGGTGGAGGGAGTTGCTTGTGGGGTGAGATGGCAAAATTGTTAGAAGAAGATGTCCATATTTCAGAAGGTACCTTGTGTTAAATGACTTCTATGAATCACATCTTTGAATATGCACAAGTCTGTAAAGCCTGACTTACTGTTTCCACCATTTTTCAGCTCCCTGAAACCACCTAACAAACAGATTAAGCTGCTCAGATTCGCACAGTGAGAAGAAGCCAACCCTGACTGGAGTGCTGGGGGTTTGAATTCGGAGTCCTGCTCTCAGCTGTGATTCCACATGGATTTCTGAAAAGATGCCTGTGTGCAGAAGCTCAGGGAATGAAGGGGGAAATTGTGTGAAATAAGCAGCTGGAGGAGAAGTTGGGTGCTGGCAGCAGCAGCTCTGAAGGGCGAGGTGGGAACCGGGCTTTGGGAGGGTTTGGAAGGAGTTAGGGGACCACAGTGTGGTCTGAGTTCTGTTTTCAGAACTCAAGCTGCCTCTTGGGGGCAGTACTTGAGTCAGGAGTCCGATCAGGAGGAGGCCAGTCCGGCCCTCTGGGTGAGAGTGGGTGGCTGTCTGGATGAAGGCAGCCGCAGTACAGTTCTCAGGGATGGGTGAGTTTGGCAGATGCTGAAGTTATGCAGTGCCTGGACTTGGAGACGATTGTGAGGAGTGGGCGGAGGGTAGTGTCCTGGATGACACTCAGGGACTTGGTTTACAGAGCTGAATGGGTGTTAGCACCATCCCAGAGGTAGGGGTGTGGGGAGTCCAGGGTGGGGTTCAGGCTTGGGGGAGCAGATGCTGGCTGGAACCAAGGATGAATTGAATCTCGGGTCCTCCAAGAGATAAGGTTAGCAGCTGCAGGAGTTCCCCTGGAGCCCACAGAAGGTCAGAGAGCTGAGACGTCCGGGTATTCCATTAGTCCTCACAGTGGCAGTAACGCGCTACCACAGACCTGGTGGCTTAAAACAATAGGTCCTCATTCTCTCATGGTGTTGGAGGCCAGAAGTCCCAAATCAAGAAAAATCGACTGCACTCCTCTCTCCTAGCTTCCGCTGGTTGTAGGCAGTCCTTGGCCCTCCTTAGGGGCTGCCCACTTCCAGTCTGCTACCTCCACCTCCTCCTCTACCCGGTCTTCCCCTCTCTGGGACTTGGCGCTGCCTCCTTTTCTTT
>RJWT010041792.1:0-12257 GCA_004365215.1 Cuniculus paca
CGGAGGTGAGGAGGTGAGGCCGAGAAAGGAAAGCGGGACGGAGTCTGGGCGCCAGAGACTGGGGCGCCCGCGTTCTTGGAAAAGGGGTGGGTGGACGCCTGGGTCCCGGTGCGGGGACCCGACGGACACCCTGATCCTGCCTTCTCCGGCGGGTCGCCCACCAGTGCCAGCTCCAGCGGTGACTCAGAGCCTGTGAATCGAGCAGAAACCCGAAGCACGAGGTTGGTTTCTCGGGAGGGGTTTAGCCACGCTCCTGCATCCCCGGACCAGGGGACCTGGGCCCCCCGCCCTGTACAAATTGCAGAGAGCAGCGAATTTTGTATCCAGACAGAGACTGAGTCCTTACCCACCCTTAGCCTGCTCCTCCGAGACATTCCAATCTCCCGCCCCGTGCCCCTTCCAGTAACCCAATCTCTTGGGCAGGTTCAGTACTGGGAAGCGCCCGGCTCCGCCCACCAGGTGATCCAGCGCCCCAGCAGGGCGAGTGCTCCTCCTTCCCCTTTTTGCGCTTTCCATTAGGTTCCTGCACTCCACCCCACCCCCATCTGTGAGACAAATATTTTCCTACAGCAAGCAGCTCCAGAGTCCTAGAACCGCTCAGGATAATTATCACTTTCTTGGATTTCAACAAATGGCTTTATGTGAAACCCCAATCCCCATTTCCAAAAATGCAGGGCTCCACTCCCTCTCTGGGCAGAAACCAGCTGCAGCACAGTTGGGTGTGCTAGTCAAAGGTAGGGGAAACTGTATCCACCCAGAAAACCCTTCCAACTTTCCCTGACACACCTCCTGCCTGCCCTGTGAGGTGGGTGGCTTGGGGTGGGGAGTCTGGGGAAGGGGAGACAGTCAGGAGGACCTGATGGCTGTGGAGGCAAATCCTAGAGGAGATGAGTGTTAGCTAAGGAGCCCAGCAGGTGGGAGGAGACCCGGGAGCCCTGAGCCTAAGGGTTAGCACACTCCTTCCTTGTCATCTCCAGTCCCTTTTTTTTTTTTTTTTTTGAGACAGGGTCTCACCATGTAGTCCAGACTGGCCTTGAACTCATTTGTGTAGCCCAGGCTGACCTCAAACTCATGGTGATCCTTCTGCCTCAGCCTGCCAAGTGCTGGGATTATAGGTGTGTGCCACCACCCCCAGCTCTGGTCCTTATTTATTTATTTATTTATTTATTTTTAATCTTGAGACGGGTCTCACTAAGTTGCCCAGTCGGGGTTTGAACTTTCCATCCTCCAGTCTCATCCTCTCAGAGTGGTGGGATTACAGCCGTCTGTTACCAAGCCCAGCCCTTTGTCAGTCTTTCTTGCTTTGCCCTTGTTGAAGTTAAAAACCAAACGATAGAGGTTTTCCCTTCAGAAAACTTAGATGCCACTTCTTCCCCGTCTGCTCTGGATTCTGGCCCTTCTCCCCAGGATGAGGCCAGAGCCTGGCACACTCCCAGACCCCAGCTGGAGAGTAAGACCCAAAGCTCAACCCTGCTGTCTGTTGCGGCTGTTTGTCCTCCCTGTGGGGGTCTCTCAGAGCCACGTGCCCTTCTCAGATCCTGGTAGGGAGCAGATTGGAAATAGATCCTTTAGACAAACACTGTCCCAGATTGGCTCAGGTCAGCAGGCCAGGCCCCTTGCATGGGCGGGGCGGCTGGTTGGAGGGCTGCCTCCTCTGACCCCTCTCTCTTGGGCCCACTAGTCCCTTCTCGTCCCAGTCCTGATCTTTCTCCTGGTGAGGGGTGCTCAGGTGTTTGGGGGATATCTGTCCAGCCTGATGGTCTTGGCCCACAGAGCAGATTCTGCTATTGTTAACAAGTGGGCTTCCAGGTAGCCTCTTTGACCAGAAGATAAAAGTAGGGTGTGTTTTCTCTATCAAGTTGATTGGACCTGTGCATAAGCAGCAGAAGTGGGCTGTAAACCAGGTATGGTGCTGTAATCCCAGCACTCTGGGAGGCTGAAGCAGGAAGATGAAAACTCAGACTCAGCCTGAACCATTTAGTGACTTTAGTGAGACCTTGCCTTAAAAAGTTTAAATATAAGAGGACTGATAATATAGCTTATTGTGGAGGCCCAGAACTCAATCCCTAGTACTGTAAAAAAAGGGGGGGGGCTGGGATTTAGCTCAGCACGTGTCTGCCTGGCAAGTGCAAGGTCATGAGTTCAATCCTTGGTACCCCCTCCCCCCAAAAAAGAAAAAAAGTATATTTATAGTTTGTTTTTTAAGAGTTGGAGATGAAGCTCAGTACCAGGGTTCTGGGTTCAAAAGTTCCCTGTACAAAGAAGAAGGAAAAGAAAGAGGAGAGGGGGAGGGGGAGGAGGAGAAGAGGAAACCCCAGCTCCAGGGCTCCCAAGGGGAGGGGCTTTCTCTATCCCTCACCCTTCTGTTTGGTGCTGAGTCGATTTGTGGACCAGAGCTTAGTTAGACCCAGCTGTGCCCAGGAGCCCCCAGCCTGCTTACCCTCCTGTCTCCCCACCTGCTTCCCCATTTTATACCTGGAGAACAGAGGAGAGGTCTCATCTGGGAGTGGATCCTGGGCACACAGAGGCCAAATCCACAGAGGCAGAAGGCCTGCCCATGAGACACAGCGGGGATCCGAGGATAAGGACACGGCAGGGTAGGGATAGGAGGCTGTGTTCCTTTCTTTTTCCCTTTTTTCAGGGCAGGAGGGAGTTTGAAGAAGCTATTATTTCCACTTTACAGGTGAGGGATCTAAGACTCAGAGAGGTTAAGCTGTTTGCTCAGCCTGCCAGGAACCCAGCCTAAAAGGGGACTAAGCCAGGAAGAAATCACAGATCTTACTCCAGAGCCTCAGCCTCCTAGGCAGCTGGCCGGGCTCGTCTCTTGCTGACAATCCCTGCTTCTCGTTTAGGGGAGGGACAGAGATTGGGGAAATGGAGACCTGCCTAGCACCATGCAGGGTGGGTAGCTAGGGCAGAGGGAGATGACCCCACTTCCTGGGTGCCTGCACTCAAACACGGGAGAAGCGCCAGGGACCCCGGGGAGCACATCTTAATACAGGGTCTTGGACCAGAGTGGACAGAGCCACAGTGAGCTTAAGAGGATGCATACGGGGAAGTGGGATATGGAGGAGCTGCCCCTGAGGATTCAGGGAGTGAAGAGCAGGGACACCGTGAGCCCAGTCCAGGCCTGCAGACTTGACACAGGACAGGATTCCCAGAGGGGTCTGTCCTGTCAGTCTCACAGCAGGCAGGTGAGCAGGCATCTTTCCCTTCTTTCTGCAGGTGTGAACATGATGTTGAGGAAGATCGCTGTGGCCGCTGCATCCAAGCCAGCAGTGGAGATCAAACAGGAAGGAGACACTTTCTACATCAAAACCTCCACCACAGTGCGCACCACCGAGATCAACTTCAAGGTTGGGGAGGAGTTTGAGGAGCAGACTGTGGATGGGAGACCCTGTAAGGTAAGTGCCAGGAATGGACCTGGAGGTCATGAACTCATCGCCAGGCTTTCCTAGATTCTCTTCTCCATTTCCCATGGAGAAGTCCCTAGGGAAGGTGCAGCCTCCAAGGGGGATCTGTCCCTTATCCTTTCATCGTGTGGCTCTGCGATGGGATCAGCTCACTTGACCACCTGTCCCTTGCAGAGCTTGGTGAAATGGGAGAGTGAGAACAAAATGGTCTGTGAGCAGAGGCTTCTGAAGGGAGAGGGCCCAAAGACCTCCTGGACCAGAGAACTGACCAACGATGGAGAGCTGATCCTGGTGAGTCCCACTTCCTCCAGACTAACAGAAAACCCAGGGCTGGGGATTTAGCTCAATAAGCACCTGCCTGGCAAGTGCGAGGTTGTGAGTTCAATCCCCAGTGCCAAAAAAAAAAAAAAAAAAAGTGAGAGAGAAAAGAAAAGAAAACCCAGGGCCACCTTTGGAGACTCCTGGGAGACTTGAGGATGCAAGAGTTTGAAGAACCACCAGGCTAGGGCTGGTATATAGCTCAGCGGCACAGCACCTGCCTTGCAAGTGCAAGGTCCTGAGTTTGATTCTCAGTACAGAAGGAACAAAAAAAAGAACCACCACCAGGCTGGTCTCCCCACCATCGTGATGGGGCTCCTTGGAGGCCATCCCCATCACATGAAGTATGACTTGGAAGTACTGTCCCTTTTGTGTGGAGCTACGGTTCTCCAGGGGGATGCCCTGGCTTGGGAGGATGATGGGCCCCTATCTGATTACCCAGTGATGGCTGGGCATTTGGGAGCAGCTTCTTCCTGCCTGTTGGTCCTGATCCTACAGGCAGCTTTGGACCCCCCGTCAGCCCTCCTTCTCCAAAACCCTAGGAGCCCAGGATAACAATGACTTCTGTCTTTCCAGACCATGACAGCGGATGACGTGGTGTGCACCAGGGTCTACATCCGCGAGTGAGTGGCTGGGGCCCAAGAGCTGCCCAAGCTGCCACTGCCTTTGCTCCCCCTGCTTCCCAGCCACGGGCTGCCACCTTCCTCCCGCATCCTCCTGCTAGGCTAGCTCTCTCCTTGCCCCATCACTTCCGAAGGCTGCTGGGAATCCTCTTGCAGGTTCTTTAACCCTTCCTCCTCCCCCTATGCCAACAAAGGATGGAGTACAAGAGCCCAGGTCCCCTTCTGGCAATCACTGCCCCCTGCCCAAGCCAGCAGTCCCAGTCTCAGATGAGCCCCAGTTGACCTTTCCACGAGGGGATCTGAGGGCTGAATGAGAAAGACTGGCTCTATGGCTTCCACTTTTTGTCCCTATAGATTTTGCAGTTTAGAATATTTATTTGTTAATTTTATTAAAATGTTTTAAAACTTAAAACCTGTTTCTGGCTCATTAGCAGTGGTAGATAAGTCACCCAAGCTTGGTTTTGCTTGAAACGTAGGGTGAAATTCCTGTCATCCTTCTCACCAATGAATCCGCCAGCATTGGCTCCACAGCCCCTCCTCCTGCACCTTGGTCCCCTGTGTTGGGTGTCCTGGTATGCAGGGCCACCTCCTCCTCCTGAACTCTCAGCAGAGCACTGGATCTGAGGAACAGACTCCCACTTTCTCCCATGTTTTCCATGGTGGTGACACACCCTCCCCTCCTCCAGGTGACCCTTCTCTCCTCACCCTCAATCTGTGAACAACTTCAGGCCTTGCCTTGGCCTCTCACACAGTTCTACATGGGCTCATCATCATCCACACCCACAAGCTGGTCTTGCTTCTGCCAGGTCTCTTAGCAAGAGGTCTTGTCCTGGTTGTCAGCTCTCTGTCTGAAACAAGCCTATCTCGGCCACTGTCACTCCTCACCACCCCACAATTTCCCATACGCCCTTTCTGACCCTAGCTTCCAGATCTCTCAGGCCCCTCAGGTCCTCACCCACCCTCCCCTGGGTCTCCACACTCAGATCTGTGTCAAGTCTTCCCAAATTTCATGCTGGTCCCTCAAACTCCCATGCAGCACTGGGCTGGAACAGACCTCCTCAGTGCTCATCTGGCCCTACACGGTAGCAGCTTCTAGCTGGCTCTCTGGTCCTGCTGTCTCAGTTTGCCATGACAGAGTGAAGAGGCAAAGCAGTGTGGGAGTAGCAGGGGTTCGAATCTTGGTTCTGCCATTTCTGGTCACTAGTTGAGTGACCTTGGCCATATTACTTGACTACTTAGCCCTAGTTTTTGTGTTTTTGAGACAAAATAATGTAACTGAATGGTTTAGATACCAGGAAATTCTAACCAGGTCTAGATATAGGTGTGTCTGGATCCACAGCCTCCAAGATAGTTATAAACTTCTTTGTCCCTGCAATTCTTTCTTTTGTGCATTGGCCATGTTTATCCTGTCACATGGATATAGGGGAATGAAACTCCCAACCTACTAAATGCTTGGCACAAGTTCATGTTCTCTAAAATTGAAGAATGAATTTTAGGAACAATGGAGATTATGAGCAGTATTTATTGAGAGAAAGAAAACTTCTATCTGAGAGAGAGACTGAAGGGGTCCCGAGTGGGTTGCCAAAGACTGGCTTTTCTAGGGATTTTTATAGAAAACCATGAGGTGAGGTGGGTCCAAGATGGGGAAAACCTGGGAACTTGCAAGGCAAACGGGCATGAGGTGGGATAGAACTATGGTCAACCAATAAGAATAATTGTCCAGGTAAAATTGACCAAATCAGGGACGAATAGGGAGGTGAGTCATGTAGCAAGCAAGCATTCTTAAGGATCAGTGACTCTTCCTATAGGGAATTGGGATAGTTTAAGGTGATCCATACCTATTTAGAATGTCAATCCGTGATGTTTCTACTTAGGGTGTGGTTGTATTTGTTTTCCCTTGTCTTGAGATCTGCCTTATAGCCTAAGATGTCTGTCTCCTTCAAGGTCACAAGACATCTGGTCCTCTGTGACCACTTTCTCGAGGGCTCGGCCCTATCTGACTGCCTGTAATATTTCTTGTAACAACATGTTCTCCACATTATGGGAGATCAGCTTCAGATGCCACAAACTTGCATAGTTATAACGACATCCAAAAAGAATAGTGATTCTCTCCCAGGGCCCATATCTTCAACATGCCAAGACTCAGTTGAGTTCTGCTTGGGTCCCATGACTGTCCCTTGGACTAACTGTTGGCAGGGCAATGGACCCAAGGGTGAACCAGGCCTGGGCCCCATGGACAAGGAACAGGGAGGACATTGTGATGATTTCTCCAGAGTCCAAGGAATAGGAAGGAACAGATTCCCAATGAGGAAAGTCTCTGAATCCCAGGTTTTTATTCTATGAAACAGCGATTATAAACAACATCTCACAAAGTTATTGTAAGAGTGAAATAAACATGTAACATTTAGCAATAGAAAGCCCTCGAAAAGTGATGATTCAGCCAAGCATGGTGGCCCAAGTCTGCAACCACATCTACTCAGAAGGCTGACATAGGCAGATCACAAGTTCAAGGACAGCCTGGGCAACTTAGTGACATAATGAGATGCTGTCTCAAAATAAAAAATACAAAAAGGATTGGAGATGTATCTCAGTGTGAAGACCTTGGCTTTAATCCCCAGCACTCTAGAAGATACATAAGCAAGTAAAACACAATTTCAAGTCGGGCGTGGTGGCTCACGCCTATAATCCCAGCACATGGGAGTTTGAGACAGGAGGATCGTTGAGTTCGAGATCAGCCTGGGCTACAAAGTGAGCTCAAGGCCAGCCTGAATGGCATAGGGAGACCCTGTCTCAAAAAGACAAGGGCTGGGGAACTAGTTCAATGGCCTAAGTGCCTGCCTGGCAAGCACAAGGTCATAAGTTCGATACCTACTGCCACAAAAAACAAACAAACAAACAAAAAAACAACACTATTTCAAGGACTGGGGATTTAGCTCAGCAGCCTAAGCGCCTGCCTGGCAAGTGAGAGGTTGTGAGTTTTATCCCCGGTGCCTCGAGGAAAAAAAACAAAAACAAAAACACGATTTCACCTTAGCTACCACTTTAAGAACAAAGTAAAGTTCACACTGGTGCTATAGTCCCTTTGCACACTGAGTAACCCGAAGCAGCCTCTCCCTCCATCAGTGCTGACAGTTTGGTGACACTTCATGTCCTCTGTGTCAAGAGATGAGACTTCTCCCTGCACAACAGATCAGGGTGCCTGGGGCCAGGGCCTCCCATTTCCAACCCACAAGAGGAGACACATTGCAGAAGGCCAGGGCCAGAGAGTGAGATGACAGTGTCCAAAGCCTGT
This sequence comes from Cuniculus paca, assembly GCA_004365215.1. Taxonomy (NCBI): domain Eukaryota; kingdom Metazoa; phylum Chordata; class Mammalia; order Rodentia; family Cuniculidae; genus Cuniculus; species Cuniculus paca. The sequence goes on from RJWT010041792.1 coordinate 7,647, forward strand.
GGAAGGTGAGTTCCCTGTCTCAGTGTGGGGCAGGGAAACGAGAGGCCCCAACTATGTTTCCCAAGAGCCTCCTGGGAGTTGGGCACACTGCTAAGTCCAGGGCACATGGAAATGAAAAAATGGAAAAGTTCTCTAGGTTCATGGCTTCTGTGTTATGCATGTGGGTAATGGCCTTTAGTTGGGAGAGATAGGGAATTGAGGGGCCAGGGATTTAGCTCAACGGCTCAAGCACTTGCCTGGTAAGCACAAGGTCATGAGTTCGATCCTTGGTACAAAAAAAAAGAAAAGAAAAGAAGAAAAAAAACAGGGAATTGAAAAATAAGAGCACTGATGAATACATAATTGCATGGTGTGGGATATGCTATGAAGAAAAGAGGGAGAGAGAAAGAAAACAGGAGAGCAGATGACATGGAGGCTGGAGTAGGCAGAGGTTCCAGGAGAGAAGGTGTCCGCAGGACTCAGGAGTCAGAAGAAGCAGGCACCGGGACAGTGCAGGTAAAGGTCTGAGGCAAAGAAGCCTTGAAGTCTGTGCCAGGAGTGCTGGGAGGCTGCAGCAGTGGTCAGGGCTGGATCCTGTGGTGAAGACAGTGTGTTTCAGAAATGGAAACATGAATCCTGGAATAAAGTTGTTAAGAAAGGAACAAAGAAGAGCTCTTTCTTTTCCCCAGAAGGTCCCTGAGGGCAGGTGCTGGGTGTTTCTGAGATGGGGCTTCCTGAGGGCAAAACCAGGGTCGGTCTTTTTCTTCCTGTCCCTAGGTTCTGCTTCTCCTGCACTTCCTGCCTGCCAGCCTGGATGACAGGGAGATGAGAGTCATGGAATGGGAGACTGAGTCAGTGAGGGGCCACCTCACCCTGCTGCCCCAACAGAAAACTCCCTTGTATTCCTCTTCCATTACCTGAATCTTCTAGAATCAGCAGTGTTTCTGGAGAAAATGCTAGAAGCTCCCAACCTCCACCTGTACTCCTAAAATTCTTGTGAAACCCTTCTTTCCAAAAGAATAGATGCTTCTCTGAAACCCAAAACTTCCCAGAGCTCGACCACAGGAGAGGCTGGAAGGACAACAGTGGGGCCTGAGAGGGTGGCAGGGCAGAGACCAGGGAGGGGCACCTGTGGAGAGACTGAGTCTCCCAGGGACTGGGAGTTGACATGCCAGTCGGGGACACCGGCAGATACCAGGGGGAGATGCCAACATCTTAGGAAAATGGGCAGAGACAAGCCCTCATCTCTCTTGACTCCAAGAGACAGCAGTACGGAGCTGAAAGGCCCATCAGTGTCAAAACCAGAAATTTCAAGCACAGCTTCAAACAGAGAGGACCAAACCTCGGTGGAGCTCATAGCTCAGTGGGCCTCTGAAGCCCCAGTCCCAGATACCGACTCCATGGTCACAGGAGCCTAGGGCGAGAAACACCCAGAGATAGGGAGCCCCAACAGAGGAAAGCGCAGGAGGGGGGTGGGGAAGGGACCGATCAAGAGAAGAGGAAAGGATAGGGTCAGGAGAGGGTGACACAGGAGAAAGCCTGGGAGCTCCAGACCCAGAGGGCTGAAATGCTCAGGAGGGGGCAAAAGAGTCAAGAGGAGAGGGGACGGGGACATGCCAGCCAGGCCCTCTGACCCGGGTCCTGACAAAGAGCTGCCTAAGGGCTTCAGCAGGGACAAGATGGATGGGACTGGGGTGACAGGCCTTTTGTGGCAGGGGATGAAAGGGAGCTGCCTCGGAGGAGCGCCTGAGTCTCTCAAGCCCTCGCTGGCTCCTTTGGCCTCGCCACAGTGACCTCAGGAGCCTGCGGAGTGTGGGGGAGGTTGGTGGAGGGGCCGGGAGGTGGAGCTGAGTCCAACCAGGTGTTTCTCCTGGCTGGGCGTCCCACCTGAGCAGAGGGACCGGGTGGGAGGCAGCAAGGGACAGGAGGGTCCTTCACATGGAAAGCAAATATACAAGTGACTCCTCACAGGCAGTCAAGCAGCATGAGGTCAAGAGGGCCTCAGCAGAGAAGCCGAGAGAGTTCTAGAGACCCACAGGGCCTTCTGGCTGGGGCTTCCTGCCTCTTTTTTAGGACGGGCACTGCCCTCCTGACCTTTTGGCTTCCTTTTGCTCTGTCCCCCTTGGCGTTGTCAGTCGAGAAACCTGTTCTGTTCCTGCCCTGGATAAGGATCTCTGGGCTGGGCCCTTCCCAGGCAGCAGCAGAAACCTGGCAGGCGACAGCACCCCGCCCCTTGCCAAGCTGCCAAGGTCTCCCCAGGCCAGGACCTGCAGGGGACAGCTCACCCTTCCTCAGCATCTCTGCCATGGCCCAGGACCAGGCTGGGTCTTCCTCAGCTTGATGTCCCTGTTCTAGGTAAGCCCCATCACCCCACTGCTCCTTCTGGAAGGCTGTGGCTAAGGAGCCCTCACCTCACTTCACAGCTCCTGTGCACCCTCCTCGCACCCATCCTTCCCCAGAAAAGCCTGGCATGAGGCAGAGCCTCCCTTGGATTTTTCCTTGGGTGTCCAGAGCCAGGCACCTCTCCTGTACCCTCTCCATTTCCTGTGGCTTGGCCCCTTATTGCTCTCCACAGGAGGGTAACCCCTTGCCTAGCACTGGCACTGAAAGGGGCCTGGTGAGATAGGGGTGACTCCACTTAACCCCAGCCCCACTCTCCTTCAGCCATCACTCATCTCCACAACCTTCCGCCCTGCTTTCTCATTCTTGGAAGGACAGCCCCCACTCCTCCAAGGCAAGGGATTTCAAAAGGTTGTCTCCATTCTTCTCCTTCCCCATCAAATGCCTGCCTGACCTCTGTCCTTGCCTGACACCGTGAAACCTCAGGCCACTCCTTATTCCTGCCCCACCCCCATCAATGGTCAGCTTCCTCCAGGACCCAGCTCCTGGAAGGGAGAGTGCGGAAACCTGAGGGTGGAGAGGTGGAGATGCTGGAAGCCCTCTGAGGGCATCAGTGTAGATGCAGCCTGGGCTCCCACGCCTGCTCTGAGGTGAGCGGTGTGTCAGCCAGGCGGGATCAGGCTGGTGACTCAAACTAACAGCTGTCCCAGCAAGAAACCCTCCCTTTTGCCACCCAAGGTGCAATCTTAGCTGCTGGGAATTCTAGACCCAGAGAGCAGAGTCCCAGAAAGACGGGACCTCAGGGGCTGTGCCGCTCCTTGTGTGAGAGGGAACCAAATAAAATGAGAACCTTAAATAGGCATGGCTGGCTGGGGGAAGGGCAGGGGCCAGGAAAATCATCTGCATGTACGAGGGACTGCGCAGGTTCCTACACACCTGCCGGTCCCAGCAAGTGTCAGCTTGACCCCACTGCATCCTCTTCCTCCCCAGCATGGGAGGGTGCTTGGGTGGGAAGAAATATCAGTCTTCTTCACAGTCATGCTCCAAGCTGCCTGGGAGAAGAGCTGCCCTCCCTGGGGCAGCCTGGGGCAGCAGGGACCCAGCATTTCTCTCAGGCATCCAGCTCAGCCTCCTAAATGACCTCAGCCCATCAGGGATGTGCCTGAGTATAAGGAGGCCCAGAGGAGCCAGCTGCCCCACATCGGTCACACCCGGGCACAGGGGTCATGGCTGTTAGCAGGGTTTTGACATGTGCTGGGGGTGCCCAGTCACGAGGACCTGGGCTACACTTATTCCCTGGGCAAACCCTTGCTGAGCACCGATCGTGACCCAGCCAGGATAGAGGACCCTGACTCAGAATGTTCCTTCCACCGCTGACACAGTGCTTCCCAAGCTCTGCAAACAGCAAGCATGAGGTTCCTGCCCCACCCCCTCGCTCTAGAGCCAGGGTGGCCCCCAGGACAAGCTTGAGGGAACCAGGTGCCCAGGACAGCCCTCTCCAGCCATGCCAGCCTCTGCCCTGTGTGGCTGCCTCTGTCCAATGCCTGCCTGACTTCTGCTCCAGTCCCTTCCTCACAGCTGCAAACACAGGCTGAATCTTTGAGGGAACCTCCTGCAATTGTCCTTCTGTCATCACAGCTCAGAAGTCAGCCAAGGAGCTGTGGAAACACAGGCAGAAAGTGAGGTCATCATGTCTAGCACTCCATCTCGGGCGAACAGGTCTCACAACCCCGACGAGGTTGGGATTTAGCAGCTTTCTCTGGCTCACGCCTCCCCAAAGGTGCCCCTTTCCTCTGAGAAGTCCTCCCTAAAGGCTGAGTGCCTCCTGCTGTAGCTTCTGCTCCTCACGGGGTGATAGGACCGGCTCCTTCCCCCCAGGGGCTCAGGGCCTGGGAAGAGGGCAGAGCTGGCATCCAGGCAGTAAAACTCCAACAAATTCTTTTCTCTTTGTTTTCTCTTTCCTTCCTTCTCTCCCCTTCCCTAATCTCTCTTTAATCCCCCACTCAACTCACAACTCCTGGCTGGGAGCCAGCATTGTTCCTGCCTGGCTCCCTCCACCTCCTCCTTCCCTCCTACCCACTCCAGCCAGCCTTCCAGTCCCTGCGGGCAGCATCCCCAGCTGAAGACACGGCGGGATGGGGACCTTTCTTGTTCTGTCCCCTTCTCCCTCATTACACCACCCTTCTAGCCTCCACGGATGGTCCACACACTGGCCTAGGAGACTGGGAAGCTTGGGTTACTCAGGGCCCCCAGTTATTTTTACTGCCACTAGCTCAGGAGATAAATATACCT